>JANJGK010004268.1:0-65874 GCA_039081455.1 Macrobrachium rosenbergii
AATTGTTTTCCGTATCGCGGCCCCTGATAGGGTGCTGCCGTAGGCCTACTGTCACGTGCAGCTGGTCGTACCCGTGTAGAGAAGTTACCTCTTTATTCGGACAGCCATAGACGAGTCATGACATAATCCTAGGCTCGTTCCAGCGCTGTGATTGGCTGACCACTAGCCAATCAGGAGCGTTGTAAGGGACGGCCCTAGGCACCAAATGCGCGGCTGATGTGAATGTACTATAGTACAGGCAGTCCCTGGGTTATGACAGACTCGACTTACAACGTTCCGAGCTTACGACGCTCTTTAAGTATATCCGTCAAAAATTACTTCCTGGGTTACGGCGCCAATCCGACAGAAGAAATACGGTTCCCAAATGGCAGAATGGTCAAAATTTGGGAGGTTTTTTGATGAAAAATTCAATATAAATGCAGGATTAAACCTATGGTTTTCTTACAACTTGCAATGATATTTCAGGTTACGACGATTTTCGACTTACGACGCGGCGTCGGAACGGAACCCCCACTATAAACCGCACACTGCCTACAGTAGGAAAAGACCTCAATCATCACACAAGGATTGCCAGGGTTGGTTTTCAGGATAGTAAAAGGCAGGAAAGGATTTCAGCCAGAACCAACCATTCAAGTTGCTTACTGCACTGTTTAAGAAACGAAGAGTAGAGCTGATAATATACAAGTGGAAAACATGATACACACAGGTTTTATTATGATGAGGAGTAAAGGTATAAAAGGGAACTGCACTGAAAATGAAAGGGAGATGAAGACAGACAATAAAAAGAATAAGAACAGAGAAAAATGACATAGAAGGAGGAGTATAAGAAGAAAGAAATGGTTCTGGACAAAAACCTGGGCTAGGAAATATGGTGATATGAAGTGGACAAAAATATAAATAATAAAATGGAGAAATTACATTTGCAAAGAGTGAAATAATGGAACTATTAAACCTGTACTCTCATAATCTAATGCTGTATAAGCCGCGGCCTGTGAAACTTTAACCACGGCCCGGTGGTGGCCTGTCCTATATCGTTGCCAGAAGCATGATTGTGGCCAAATTTAACCTTGAATAAAATAAAAACTACTACGGCTAGAGGGCTGCAATTTGGTATGTCTGATGACTGGAGGGTGGATGATCAACATGCCAATTTGCAGCCATCTAGCCTCAGCAGTTTTTAAGGTCTGAGGGTGGACAGAAAAAAGTGTGGACAGCATAAAGTACGGACGGACAGACAAAGCCGGCAAAACAGTTTTCTTTTCCAGAAAACTAGAACTAGTCAATGACAAATAACCAGGATAAATGAAGACTTGATAAAGGAAGGGATATGGCCAGAATACTGGAAAGTTTGACAAAATTCATTTACAATGGAAAGTGGGACTTACTCCAGAGTAAAATACTGGAGGAAGTGCTTCAGGGAAGGCTCTGAAAAGTAGCTAATACTGGCAATTATCCATTTGACTCTATGTCAAAGAAATAAAAAAAAAATGGCAGTATTTATGACCAGGTACCCAACCACAGAAGCACCAAGCAAATGCTGTGGAGATGACACCACAAATCTGTGGTTCCTGGAAAGGCATTTCAAAAGTACCACAACAGAGGGAGAGGGTACATCAAGAGACCATTTAATATAGGTGATGTTAGCGTACCATAAAACTTAATCTGAAAGTTACAGCAGGTGCTGAAAGTAATTGAAAGGTACACTAAGCATCCACTGAGACTCAGGACTGGGTACCTCACTGTTTACCACAATAACAAGAAAAATAGAAAAACTACAAAGAATTGCCGTAAGCAAAGTTCTCGGGAACTGGTTGAAAAATTCAGTCTGAACAGAACCCAATTTCTGGCGACTGGAAGGAAAAAAAAAAAAGGCTTTTGTATTTAACCAGTCAGCTAAACTAAAGACTCATTGGTTTGGTTTTAAACAAGCAATTCAGATCAAATCATTCCATCTGATATAGATTTGTAAAAGCTTTATCACTAAAGATACTGAAAATGTCAAAAGATTCTGACAAAATGAAGGGATCTGTGTCCAATATTTATCATTTACTGTCTTCTGTTAGAGAGGAACTGGGTCAGGAAAGTAGCCACTAATTAACCTGTCAAGCAAGTGTGCCCAATTCTCAGGTGAGATAATATAAATGCTATAATCTCTTTTTGTATTGAGAGCCAAAATGTCCTGTGGGCTAACCTGCTATAGCTGATTATTGTCTGTTCATATAAAGGAATTTATTGATGCCACAATTTAGTTCAAAATCTACACCAGCTTTCTGCAATCAAACCTGCAATCAAAGTTTCTTCAGCACAATCGACTTTTCTGTACAGTTGCTACAGCGTATAATAATCAAGGCCACCGAAAACAGATCTGTCTTTCGGTGGGTTCGGCAGAATGCTGTTTGAGCTGCGGCCCATGAAACTTTAACCATAGCCTGGTGGTGGCATATCCTATATTGTTGTTAGAGGCACAATTATGGCTGACTTTAACCTCATATCAAATAAAAACTGCTGAGGCTAGAGGGCTGCAATTTGGTATGTAAATTTAATGATTGCAGCCCTCTAGCCTCAGTAGTTTCTAAGAATTCCAGGCCTTAGAGAAGTTCAGTACTCTGAACACCCTGTATTCTAAAATGGGTATTTGGGTATTTAGGTATTTAGCGAAAAGCAAGAAAGAGAATCCAACCTTAAAAAGGAGTGTGACCACAAAATGCTATGATAAGACTCATGGCTGGAGCTTTTTATTACAAATGTGGTAGGAACAAGTACTTGTCAGCCAGTAAAGTACGTATGCAAATTAGCACAATAAGGACCAACAGGAGAGCTATAAAATTCAGGTCAAAGGTACAGAAGAGAGTGAAGAGGACACTTCCCACCTAACCTGATATAACGATTAGGCTAAATTTGCTAAATCTTTGCTTAAAACTTATATATAGAGTTTCAGAGATGGTGTATCCTGAAAAAAAAAAAATGGCTGACCAGTGAAAGCCAAACTTAATTCAACTAATTATCACTTAGAATCTAGTTTCATCAACTTAATACAACAGAAGTAACATTCCAGTCTTACAAATCACATGCACTCCTTTCAACATTAGCAACTGCATAGATTTTGTGTTGCCGTTAATCAAATCCACAAAAATCTACGTAACCTCTAAATTAGGGTCAATCTCGTTCAGTAATTTCAAATTTAGACACACCATTCATAGGTCTGTGAAAGCTGAAGGCTACCTGAACTTATAGTGTCTTTTTTATATATCAAGTAGAGTAAGATTTTGCATTGCGTTTACTGAAAGTTACTGCTTCACTATACAATGCACTGTACACTGTAAGTAATTACGTATTCATGTTCAATACATACTACCAAAATTCAAAGCTTTCAGTAGAATCATGTTTCAGAAATACAAGCACATTCACACTCAACGGGTGCCATCCAAGTCAAGACGACATCCTGAATGGTACCATTAGAACAGCATTTCACAAAAGCTGCAAAACATAACGTGCAACTTGCTGTCAGGAAATGAAAACCAGAGGCTTCACCATCAACAAGCCACAATCCATATCTGGATCAACACAACAAAAGATATCTGCGGGTTGACACACCAGACTTTAACATCAGAATCCAGTGTTTTACTTGTGGTAGTTCCTACAAACGCAATGAAAAGTTAACTCAAATTTCAACAAGTACAGGCAGTCCCCGGTTTATGACGGGTCCGGCTTACAACGTTCCGAGGTTACGACGCTTTTCAAATATATTCATCAGAAATTATTTCCTGGTTTACGATGCATGTTCCGGGGTTACGACGCATCCGACGGAAGAAATATGGCTCCAAAACGGCAGAATAATCATAATTTGAAGGTTTTTTTGATGAAAAACTCAATAAACATGCAGTTTACATCGTTTTCAATGCATCCAAAGCATTAAAAGTAAGGTTTTCTTAGGATTTTTGACGATTTTCGACGATTTTTCGCTTTACAACGATTTTCGGTTTACGACGCGGCGTAAAAACGGAACCCCCGTCGTAAACTGGGGACTGCCTGTACTGGGAGCTCGACACGTGAACATGTGCTCAAAGCAGGTAGGTAAAGAGTCAACGAAAAAATAGAACTCAGGATGTTGTCATGTCCAGATTTATCTGCTTGTGATGCGAAATATCACCGATCACGTTATGCTGGATGTATCAGTAAGCGCAACATTCAAGCAGTAGAGTCAAAAGGTAAAAAGTGAACCACTGAATGACCCTTTTCAAAATGGGTTCACAGTATTATGAAGAGAGGTTGAGCGTACTATGTTGTCTGGCAGGAAAGAAGTATTACATCTGGATGAAATGAACGCAAGATTTACAGAGATTCTTCGCAGTGTTGGTTCACCTGAACCAGATTCATGCAGATCATGGAAACTCAAAGAAAAACTGAAGGGCCACTTTCGAGACAGGTTAATTTTCATCTCTCAACCTGACAAATCTGACACAGTTTGTTCCAAGGAATTATCGTTAGGTAATGTATTGACACGAGTTAATGAGATAAGCCTCCGGAACACAGATGATAGTACTGAATTTGCATTCTTTTCAAGTAATGAACGCGATGAAAGCGATTCAGCGACATTACACAGAGCTGCAGGTATTGTAAGAAAAAGCACTGCCAACGTGTCATTCATTTCAGACTTCTATCCGTCCAGTGGTGATTTAGTCATGGAGAAATGTGTGGAATCTGTCCCTACACCTTTACTTGAATTCATTTCTTGGTGTACCTCAGACAAAGCCTTCACCAATGCTGCATGCCATACTGATGGATATGTTAGTGATAATCTTGTAAAAACATTAGCAATATGTCACAACATCACTGGACTCAGCCATAACATTGCGACACCTACCAGTTTTGGTTTAGGTATTCATCTAAATCACAAATTTGGAAGTTGGCAACTCACTGAAACTCTGCATAGTCTGGGCTATTCTATTCCACACGACGAGATTAGACGGTTTATGACGTCAGCGGCAGAGGATGATGAACGTAAAGATGGCACATACATTCCACGAGGAATTGTTAAGTGCAAGGAAGGTGACTGGACTTCCATCATAGATGCTGCAACCGACAATTTTGACCAGCATGAAGAAACACTTGACGGCTTATCGACCACCCACTGTGTGGCAGCCGTGTTATATCAAAGAACCGAGTCGAGCGGCATCATAAGTGGCATTCGAAGATCACAGGAAAAGACACTACATGCCTTGTGGTATATGGAGAAACCACTTTCAATCTTTAACAAACCTCATAAGAGGCCTGAACCAAAGTGTGTGATTTAGTTTGGAAATTGTGTAGAAATACTGATGGTAGGACCTTCCTACCAGCATGGTCAGGATTCAGTGCAATGGTATCACAGACAGATATTCCTGTTGCCAATGTGAGATACTTGCCTTTCACCAGAGCTCCACCTTCAAATTTCTCAACTGTGTATACTGCCATATTAAGACTGATTTCTGCTGCAAAATCTCAAGGCCAGCCACATATTTTAGTGACTGCTGACCTCGCCATTTACAGTAAGGCACAGCAGATAATTTGGTCAAAACCTGAACTGCAAAGCAGTGTAACCGTGAGAGTCGGTGGTATGCATCTTATAATGACTTTCATTGGTAGCATTGGAAAGTTATATGGAGATGGTGGCTTACTAGATATCTTAACATCTTCCAATGTTGTTGCAAGGTAAGCACTTTGCAAAAGGAATAAGAGGCGTGAAAGTTGCACATGAAGCACTGACACCTATATTTGCCTGCAGCTGAATACTATGCCAACGAAAATGGTCTTCCTTGGATTGATGATACGAATTCCATAACCTTGCCCAAAAACCCCAAAACAGTATGCACAGGAACAACCAGGCTACTTATTTTGCAGTATTTAACCCACTGAAAAACAAGATGTCTGAAGTGACCCAGACTCTCAGGCACTTTCACTCATTTCAGAAAGAACGTTCTCAAACCTTCAAGTACTGGGGCCAGCTTTCTAGAGGCAGGGGATTTGCTACTTAGATTAATCAGGGCAGACAAAGAAGCTGATTTCAGCCTTCATCTGCAGACAGTTATGAAGACGGTTCCTTTCTTCCATATGGCTGGACGAGTAAACTATGCCAGGTACACACCAGTTTATGTTTCAGAGATGAGACAACTTGAGACAAAGCAACCCGAGATGTACAAGTTTCTGGTGAAAGGAGGTTTTGTTGTGTGCCGGACAAAAAGGAGAAAGTTTAACTGTGTCCCAACTGATCAAGCTGTAGAGCAAACTATCAACCGAGAGGCAAAGGGTACAGGGGGTGTAATAGGGTTCACCCTGCGGAAAGCCGCGCTTCTACGATGGATGTTAACTCAACACGTTTCTGGAGAGTACTCAGAGGTCTTTCAGCAGCTATTTGAAAACACCTCAGAAGGTAATATACATGAGGAGCTCGGCCCATCAAGAATGTAGAGAGACAAGTCAGATGTGGCATCCATAAAAGATTACATCATGAAGCACTGTCAAAACCCCTTTGATGTAGACACCATCCCTAAAGAGCTGATTAACATCATTACTGGCCAGATTGCTACCAAGGCTGTAGAGAAATGTCTGACATCAGTTCCAGAAGGAGGAAAGACGATAGTTCAAAACTTCTCTGAGAGGCTAATGGACGAAGGAACTAAAAGCTTTTGGATTTCCATTCCCAAGGGTACAATGGTGACTTTCGAGATCATGAAAAAGGCAATGTCTTTTGTTACAACTAGGAAAATGATACTTGATCCAGAGGTATTGTTCCGTCGCTTGCTATCACCTGCAAAGTATCGAGACATTGATATGAAGAAGGTTTTGTCCTTTGAATTAACTCCAGTTCCATCTGCACTATTCCAAGATGAAACTGTTATGGAAGAAACTGAACTGAAAACCAATTCAGTTTCTTCCATAACAGTTTCATCTTGGAATAGTGCAGATGGAACTGGAGTTTTATCCAAGATGTTAATGAATCACAGTTCAAAACTTTTGATGACCTAGGAGAAGTTATTTTCAAGAAGTTGATTACCCTATTCATGAATCCTGACCTTGATATTGAGACCCTTGTGTTAGTGCATGACTGCTATGACTTAAGTTCAGGCATCAAAGGCAAAGAACGGCAGCGGCGTGGTGACATACTAACTACCACTGGTGCTCCTTCTCATATCATTGTGGGAAATAGACAGGTTCCCAGCTACAGACAATTTCTCAAGTCGGGAAGGAACAAAATGACTCTCATTCATTTTCTAAGTAATAACGTAGAGGCCGGAGTCTCAGAGAGAGACTTCCAGAGAAAAAGGCGCTTGTAATTGCTGGAGGTTATCCTAATGGAGAAGTTGTGAGAGAAATAACCTGCCAAGGAGGCAGATATCTGGAAAAACTATTCTCAACCCATGAGGAGGCAGACACAAAGATGCTGCTGCATGCAACATATATGTCATCATTTCTGCGCACTGTTATTAGAAGTGATGATACAGATGTATTAGTTTCCTGTTGTACTACCAAAGTAGAGGGAAATTAAGCAAAGATGTGTATATGCAGCCTGGTCACTCAGGAAAGTTTGTCACCCGGGAGAGATTTATACCCGTGTCTAAAATTGCTGCAACAGTCGGGAAAGAGCTGTGTTCAATGCTACCAGCCGCACACGCACTTATAGGTTGCGATACAACCAGTGGTCTCTTCAAACTCGGAAAACGTACTGCTTATACTACTCTTCAAAAACGTCAAAACACTCTAATACGACGAGCGGAGTTCCCTGCGCAGATAAGGAGGCTGGGCTAGAAGCAGCTAGAAAGTTTATCCTTTTGATGTAAGAAAAGGGTATTAAAGGCAAGACACGTAATACCCTCGATGAGCTGCGTTTTCAGAAGGCAGCCTCATCTGACAAACCAGCATCCTCTCTCCCACCTACTGATGATGCCTTCATGCAACATGCAAGCTCTAAGAGCAAAGTTACAGACCATAATTTGGTCCAGTAGCCATATCGCAAAGCCAAAGATAATAGATCCTACTAATTATGGTTGGATGAAATGTAACAAAGAGCCGCAATACGTAACAAGCTTGAAGGAGTCTGCCCCAAAAGAAATACGTGACTTGACCCACCTCTTCTGTAAGGATGAGCAGTGCACTGATGGAAGAAAATGTCCGTGCATCTTAGCAGGCCTACAATGTATAGAGATATGCAACTGTAATAGTTGTTCAAATGCTGCCATTTTCATTCAAGATAATGATGATGAGGATGAGAGAGACGAGTAAGATTGGTTACTCATCACGTTGACGCTTTTTAAGCATCTGATTGCAGTGTGTGAAAGGAATCTGTTGTAAAAACATTATATTGCATGACGAAACCAATTACTATATTCTGTTTGTACTTTATTTATCTTAAATGTCTCTTATACCATTGGTAGTATCTTCTAATGTTTGCCCTTATTATCTATGGTAATAGAATTACTTACAAATGATTGTACTTCCAAATGACTAATTCCACATGAAATTACGTGCAAAAGATGTTTCTTTCAAAATTGCTTTAAAGTCATACTAAGTTGTGTTAGTTTATTCATTTTGGTCTCACTAGAAAGTGCATTAAATGCTCGAAAACAATGAATAAGGTAGAAATGTTCATATCTGTGACAGTTTGGTCATGAACGTAAATGAATTTATTTTTTCCATTTTTTTTCACTGATTTTGTAAGAAAAATCTCTTTCATTTAATTTTATGTGCTTCCAACAATAAAATGGTGGTCATATTATGATTCCTCATACCCTGAACATTTGAAACTATGCCTTATTTATGTTTAAATCTTTTGCAAGTGTAAGAATATGATAAAGAAAGCGTATAAACTCCATTTCTGGAAAGAACAAGACTAAAGCTTCAATTTGGTACCACATTCAACTTGTTATACCTCCGGTAGGGGTACCTTCATTTTTAGAGCACTTTTCAGCTGACCGCCGCAGCACTGCTGTAGTGGCAGACTTCTAGGTCTGAAGGTGACAGGAAATAATATTAATTTCAGAAAGCAAATATGGAAGGTATTTTGCAACAGTCAGCTGAAACTTCTGCAAGTTACAAGTTATTTTAGGGAACTATGAGGTCTTCTTGTTAGCTGTAAGACATCTAGAAAGTGTTCAAGCCCTTAACAGACTCTGTTATTCACCAGAAATCTGTAAAATACTCCAGTGCAAGGTATAAGTAGGCTCTGTGTTACCTAACAGACTGTTACTTATCATAAATCTAGAAAGTATTCAAGTACAGGCTTGAAAATAGGGTCTGCATTCCTGAACCAGAAATCTAGGAAATATTGTAGGGTCTGTTACTTAACAGACATTATTACTTATCAGAAAGGTGGATCATGAAGTGTCTGTTAAGTAGAGGTACTGATTCCTGTCCTAAGTTGAATATTGTAAGATAAAAAAGTAGGAAAATGAAAAAAACAAGATGAATTGAACACTCACCATCTTCTTGAGGTCCTTCAGGAATGAGTTGGCTGTGCAGCATTGCAGAACTGACTTGTCACTTGCATTTATCAATCTTAAAAACTCCTTTATTGTATTTACAGCAAAATAACACAGCAGAGATCACAATAATGTACATTTTGTACCAATAATTAGATTTTGAAATCCTAAAACATCCTATTTTAGTCACTGATTAAGCAATGGGGAAATTACTGTTGAGCAAAAAGTATTAAAATGATAAAAAAAAGGGTATCAATTGTATTAAAATGATAAAAAAGGGTATTAACTGTATTAAAATTATAAAACAGGGTATTAATTGTATTATTATTATTATGACTGCGACCCTCAACAGTCGACCGACTGAGACTCCATTTTGGAATGCTGAGGCCACAAATTTATTATTATTATTATTATCATTATTATTATTATTATGACTGCGACCCTCAACAGTCGACCGACTGAGACTCCATTTTGGAATGCTGAGGCCACAATTTTATTACTATTATTATTATTATTATTATTATTATTATTATTATTATTATTATTATTACGATGACTGTGACCCTCAACATTTGACTGCCTGAGACTCCATTTTGGAATGCTGAGGCCACAATTTTTTATTATTATTATTATAATTATTATGACTGCAACCCTCAACAGTCGACTGACTGAGACTCCATTTTGGAATGTTGAGGGCACAATTTTATTATTATTATTATTATGACTGCAACCCTCAACAGTCGACTAACTGACTCCATTTTGGAATGCTGAGGCCACAATTTTATTATTATTCTTATTATTATTATTATTATTATTCTTATGACTGCGACCCTCAACAGTCGACTGCCTGAGACTCCATTCTGGAATGCTGAGGCCACAATTTTATTATTATTATTATTATTACGACTGCAACCCTCAACAGTCGACTGCCTGAGACTCCATTTTGGAATGCAGAGGCCACAGTTTTATTATTATTATTATTATTATTATTATTATTATTATTATGACTGCGACCCTCAACAGTCGACTGCCTGAGACTCCATTCTGGAATGCTGAGGCCACAATTTTATTATTATTATTCTTATTGTTATTATTATTATTACGACTGCAACCCTCAACAGTCGACTGCCTGAGACTCCATTTTGGAATGCAGAGGCCACAGTTTTATTATTATTATTATTATTATTATTATTATTATTATGACTGCGACTCTCAACAGTTGACTGCCTGAGACTCCATTCTGGAATGCTGAGGCCACAATTTTATTATTATTATTATTATTGTTATTATTATTATTACGACTGCAACCCTCAACAGTCGACTGCCTGAGACTCCATTTTGGAATGCAGAGGCCACAGTTTTATTATTATTATTATTATTATTATTATTATTATTATTATTATTATTATTATGACTGCGACCCTCAACAGTCGACTGCCTGAGACTCCATTCTGGAATGCTGAGGCCACAATATTATTATTATTATTATTATTATTATTATTATTATTATTATTATTAATTTGGCAGCAGACCCTCTTTTAAACAGGTTCTATTGAATATTATTGCTGCTTCAGCTGCATTTATTTTGTAGAAGACTTTTTCTATTTTCCTTATTGCGGACTTCTCTTCAGTGGAGGTGCATGCTAACAGCTCGCCTATATTTGTCATTTCATGGGGGAAAAGTCAAAATCTGGATTCTGCTTCTTTATATATTCTATACAGTTGGTTCTATACAATTGTTGCCGTGACGCGTTTCGACAGACTCTTCTGTCATTCTCCAGCGGGAGCTAGTAGAGGACTGGCAGATTGCATAGGTCCTTCTGAATTTATACACGGGCTTCAGCGGGGCGGGGTCATGGATGGCGAATTCTGATTGGTTGCAGTCAGCGAACTTCAAGCCAAATTTCTGCGGCGAAGCTCGATCCTGACAGATCTTCGCAACCTGGGAATGTCATTCATTCCAGCGTTCCCATTGGCCTGCCGTTGCGTGATGTCATGCCGGCTGACATCATCGGTAGTTTGGCTGCTATTGGGCTGCGGATGAATGATGTCATTATCTACTCTTTCTGTTGTAGTCGGGGGATTGTCTCGAAGGGCGCCTCGCTCATCAGGGGCATCTCCATTCTCAGGGTTGTCGTTTTCAGGTATTCGTTGGATTTGGCGGGTGTTCTGCATTATTCTTCTTAAGTTCGTGGGTAGGAGCGATGCCTCCTGCGTCGTATTCATTATTGGTTTTGTCTCGGCAATGAGGAGCGCCTCTAGCAGGCGCAGACGTCGAGGGTCGGCGGCTCTCCCGATTATACTTATATTTTGTATAATACTGTCGCGGGAGATGGAAATATTGTGAGTAGCACGGGTGTGGTTCATGATGGCACCCTCCTGGGCGTGGCAGGAGATCCTTTTAGACAGACGCATCGTGGTCATTCCAATATAAGCGCCGGGGCATCCTCGGACAGGACATACAAATTGGTAGACCACGTTCTTCTGCTTGAGGGGTTCTCTTGCTGGCGGAGAGGGGTTATTTTTCATCACCAGAAGCAGAATCCAGATTTTGACTTTTCCCCCATGAAATGACAAATATAGGCGAGCTGTTAGCACGCACCTCCACTGAAGAGAAGTCCGCAATAAGGAAAATAGAAAAAGCCTTCTACAAAATAAATGCAGCTGAAGCAGCAATAATATTCAATAGAACCTATTATTATTATTATTATTATTATTATTATTATTATATTATGACTGTGACCCTCAACAGTCGACTGACTGAGACTCCATTCTGGAATGCTGAGGCCACAATTTTATTATCGTTATTATTATTGCTATTAATAATGATAATAAAATTGTGGCCTCAGCATTCCAAAATGTAGTCTCATGCAGTCAACTGTTGAGGGTTGCAGTCATCATCATCATCATCATAATAATAATAATAATAATAATAATAATAATAATAATAATAATAATAATAATAATAATAATAATAATAATAATAATAATTGTGGGCTCAGCATTCCAAAATGGAGTCTCAGGTGGTCAACTGTTGAGAGTTGCAGTCATCATCATTATCATAATAATAATAATAATAATAATAATAATAATAATAATATGAAGGGAGTAGACCCTCTTTTAAACAGGTCTTATTAAAAAGGATGGCTGTGTTATGCGAATTTATCTTATATAGTGTCTTTTCTATCCTCCTTATGATTCGCTTTTCAGGCTCAGCGATGTTAGTCAGTAACTGGCCGATATTCATGTTGGAAAAGGACAGTGTGCTGAATATTGGAAGTCTTTTATTACAATATTCAATCAGAAATCGTTCGTCTGGGTTCAGGTTCTAATAATAATAATTATTGTGGCCTCAGCATTCCAAAATGGAGTCTCAGGCGGTCAACTGTTGAGGGTGGCAGTCATCATCATCATTATAATAATAATAATAATAATAATAATAATAATAATAATAATAATAATAATAATAATAAAATTCTTACAATTTTTACAACATTTCGGGTTACGACGATTTCCGGCTTACGATACAGCATCGGAACGTAACCCCCGACAGAAGAAATATGGCTCCAGAAAGAGTAGAACGGTCAAAATTTTGAGTTTTTTTTATGAAAAACTCGATAAAAATGCAATTTATGTCTTTGACAAGGTCCAAACGGTTCAAAGTAAGGCTTTCTTATAATTTCCGACGATGTTTCGGGTTTCGAAAATTTTCGGCTTACGACGCGGCGTCGGGACGGAACCCCCGTCACAAACCAGGGGACGGAACCCCCGTCATAAAGCAGGGACTGCCTTTAACTGCCATGACTAGTTTCTAAAATGTTAGAAGCGTTATCTACGTATATCACAGCTATTGTACAGCTTCACTTCCAAGGTTAATAATATATAGTGTAATCAGATGAGTAAGCGTAAAAGAAGTGGACAGTGAACCAATCCTAAAAATACAATACACACCCTATCTGAATGACGACAGGGACTGCAGGAAACCCTAAAAAAAAAACACTAAAAAAACCCCTTTATCAAAGCCACCACTCAGGAGACACAACCATCTTGCCTATCCTGCCTCCACGACGTAAACTCCGCCAACGAAAGAGTTTGAATAACCACAACTGACGAGCGACCAGTTTAAACATACACAACTGCAGGAATTACAAGACGAAAAGGTACCAAACTGAACTTGAGTTCAAGTGCCGGAGCCAAAGGAATGTGCCGCGCATTGCCCTTTTCAAAGCCAGGACTCAGGACAGCAAGAGAAGGGGCAAAAAAGGACGCAGCTAAACCACAGACGGCCTTTTCTAGGAAGCTAATTTCTAGGGTAGGAAAAACGAGGGCGGTAATAGAATTCCAACCTTTGGCCATGAAAATCTGCGTTCGGAAAGGGTAAAATGCGGGAACAAAAGGCCCCACAAGTGTTACGAGATCGTCTGACCGGAGAAGTAATATTCAGGGCATTGAAATTATTATTATACACTCATTTCACTCAAGCAATTTCTACAGAGGGTATTTTCATGTTCCCACACCATGAGGGTATTTTCATGTTCCCACACCATGAGGGTATTTTCATGTTTCCCCACACCATGAGGGTATTTTCATGTTCCCACACCGTGAGGGTATTTTCATGTTTTCCCGCACAAAGGTATTTCCATGTTTTATGTTTTCCCCCACACCTTCAGGGTATTATCATGCTTTCCCACACCACGAGGGTATTTTCATGGTTTCCCACACCATAGGGGTATTTTCATGTTTTCCCACACCTTGAGGGTATTTTTATGTTTTCCCACACCACGATGGTATTTTCATGGTTTCCCACACCATGGGGTATTTTCTTGTTTTCCCACACTGTGAGGGTATTTTCACATCTTCCCACACCGTGAGGGTATTTTCATGTTTTCCCACACCATCTCAAGCTGGAAAGTAATAATCAAATGATGTTTTGAGGCCTAATACTTCTTAACTTCCCACATCAAATACAAAACAGCAGCTGCTGACTCCGCTTCAAAGATAGAACCTCTACTGTTCAGTACTTTTAAGTACTTCTAAATACTTTTTAAGTACTTTGCAGTGCTATACAATTCCTATCATCAACTGAAACTTGTATAATTCAAAGCCCTGAAAGCTGTTCGTACAATACCTAGCAAGAAGAACGACTAACTAGATGGTACAAATGAGGTGCAAGCTGCATTAAAATCCAAGAAGACCTTTGCCAGCCTTTTAAACAGAATGACTCCACTTTCTTCGATTCAAAGGCAGACCTTCCTCAACCTGCAATACTAAAACAAATCACTCATACACTTGTGACTTTCAAGCTTGACAGCTGACATTCAGAGGAATCGTACTGGGACCTGGGAATTCAATGTGACTCGGTGTCAAACAAATTCAATCCAGCCTCAATCAGGAAGCCCAACAATTAACGACATCTCGTACGAAATCCTGACAAGAATTCAGACAAAACGCACAAGACAGAACACAGTCAAACTCATTTCTGGTACAAACTCAGAAAGGGAGACTCTACAATAACTTATATTCAGACAGAAAGTGCGCAAGATTAGAGGACAGCGGTGAAGCCTCAACTCACATCTAACCCCAAAGAAGAGAAACAGTGACAAAATTTGCATATGAAAGCCCACAAATTCCTCAAGGACTTAGAAGTAAGCCGTTGGTTCTCTTCAGTCGCCTTTTAGCACAATATATTTTGAGCAGAGATTGGTGTTTGAGCAGCAAAATGCTTTTCGCAACAACGATTGTCTCAGCAAAGACTTCAACGCTGGTTCATTTCAATGCAACAGTCTAATGCAGAAACACACGACATGAGGTTACTAAATGTCATTAGTCTTTTATCCTAACGCCTGGACTGCCTATTTGTCGGAGTTCAGATTTCCCATGGAAGTTTAGACTACTTAGTACAGATTACTGCATGTGTTTGAAGCTGGGATGGTTTTCATCATACATATGTTCTTTAGAGTAAAATTTGCCACAAACCATGACTAGACCAACCCATCCTTCCATATCCTGACGGTAAAATGGCAGACTTCAGTATTGACAAGTGTTAACTCTATATAAGAATACAGTCAGCCCCCTGGATTCACTGGCTTATAACTGCCTATTTTGATAGTTCAAAATACCACAACCCTCTAAAAATGCTTATACCTGAATATTTTAATAGTTTCATCACAAAAAGTGCATTTGGTCACAAAAACTATATGAAAATACAGTAATTTGTGAATACTTCTCTATGAAAAATACCACGAGTAACGTGGCGGGCGGCTGGCGTTGCCAGTTTTCGGCACCGATAAAGGTTACGGCCGCTGGAAACCAAGGCTGAAAGCACGGCAGCTTGTCGCAAGCACCAAGAAAAAGAAACAAGCTGTGGCTGTTGCCCCGTCGTTCCCAGAAGGAAGCGAGATTTCCGAGGAAGTGGATATTGAAGAGTTGACGGTCGAAGATGGAATGAAAGTTCTGCTTCGACACTTGGACAAGCGGTACAAGGAGGATGAGCCGTCAGCAGCGTATGAGGCATGGGAAAGGTTTGACAACTACAAAAAGGTAAAGGAACATACGACGGAGAAGCACGTTTTGAAATTTATGGAGAGACGTGCAGTTCTGGAGAGGTACAAAGTACACCAGAATATATTTCACCATTTAAGCTACTAGTTAGTGCATGGCTAGAGGTTAGAAACAAACAAATAAGTGTTGGCAGCAATGTCCTTCAGTGAAACTGATAAAATGCTTGATTCCATGCAGCAAGCCCTCAGGAAATCCTTCGGGAGTCGAGAAGTGTTACCATTGGGTGCAGGGTCATAGGCAGAGAAACTCGGTTGACATATATGGTAAGGTTCGGAAATGTTGTGCGTGTGTGTGTGTGTGTGTGTGTGTGTGTGTGTGTGTGTGTGTGTGTGTGTGTGTGTGTGTGGATCAGAGTACCAACTGTCTCCAGCATGTTCAAAACATGTGTATGTTAGTAGTATAAAGGAGGAAGAGTTATATTCTGTTATTGAAAATCCTAAAATGGTGTCAGTGTTGATGACGGAATCTATTAATTTATGCTATCCTGGACACAGCCTGCTGTTCTACAGTGTGTGGTGGTGATTGGTTAAAAGCATACACACACAGCCTTTATAAGATGAGGAAAAAATAATAGAAGACGAAGAAAATGAAACATTTAAATCTGGTTACGGTAATGCGTACAAATCAATGACGAAAGCAAAATGAAACTGGACTTAGAAAATGACACTGCAGGAAATTCATGGAAAAAGAGTTACAACTGAGGGGCACTTCTTCAGGAGGACACTATTGCCTTCCGCTAAGGGATGAGAAAGAAGCCTGGTAGAAACCAGGAGAAATAATGATGACAGTGAGAGATGATGAAAAGGAAAAGAAGAACAAGATATGAAAATTGCACCAACAATCTGGTCATCCCACATCTAAGAGACCGATCCAGCTGTTGAAGGATGCTGGCGTTGAGGTCAGAATGTGGTAGATGTATGTGGAAGAAGTGTCACAAAGGAGTATAAAAAAGGGGATACAAATTTTCAGCGTATGGTGGATACGGCAGGAAGAACCCAAGGAGATAATAGAGAAAAAATTATAGCGGCATTTTTGGGAGCTGGTTTGGGACCCCCCCTGCGAGAGTCTCGTGTGACAACGGTGGGGAGTCTGCCAACAACACGCTTCTGGAAATGAGTGAGGATGTGAACAGCAGCGTATTCCCCCTTCAGTAATGGCCTGTGTGAGCGTAATCACGCAGTTATAGACGAAAAGGTGACAAAAATGACAGCAGAGCAACCAGAACTGCCTTTAAAAGTGGCTTTGGCATGGGTAGTCATTGCTAAAAATTGTCTCAAAGTGGTAGGGGGTTTTAGCCCTTATCAGCTCGCGTACGGGCAGAATCCTAACCTACACTGTACCACGAATGAGGAACTTCCTGCACTGGAGGGCACTACAACATCTCAATGCTAGAAACTCCGCAAGAAAAGCCTCTATTGCTGCTGAAACTTCTGAGAAATAATGACTGGCATCTCAGAGGCAAAGTAAGACCTATTGGTAAGTCCGTAAGAATGGAGATAAAGTCTATTTTAAGAGGGGAGACCAAAAGGAACGGAAAGGACCAGCTACAGTCACTGGTCAAGATGGCAAAACAGCGATCCTGAAATATGGTTCAAATATTGTAAGAGAACATGAAACACACATTCAGGAGATACAATATAGTTTTGATAGAAACACTGAAGAAGGGAGAAATGAAATGCTTGATAATCTGAGATATGAAAAGGACAACAGCAAGAAGAATGAGAAAGCAGCAGTTATAAATCCAGTGGAAAATGAAAAAATGAGGAGGAAGAAAAGAGAATCACACCAAAGTTGAGGATGCTTCATCTGAAGACAATTTAAAAATCAAGGGTATTCCAAAGATTGGACAGAGTAAGACTCCTGCCGAAAGAGTCTGACGAATGGCCGACAGGAACTGTTCACAGCCGTGCTGGAAGATCTGCAGGGAAATATAGCAGTTGGAGGAATATTGAACATAAAGATGGACAAACAACAGCCACTGACTGGAGCAGAGATGTAGAAAAATGGGTACCAGTTTTAGAAAATGGTGTGACAACACAAAACGACACGAACTTGATCGAGCAAAACAAGAACTAAAACCCTGGAGGAATTTTGGTGTAAATGAGGGAACATAACAGAGAAGGAAGATGTGATGGGAAAAAGAAAATTAAAAGAAAGCTATTTGCCAGAGGTTTTGAGGAAAAAGAAGAAATCTGATCACATTCTCCCACTGTTAACAAGGAAGCACTGAGGTCCTTCGTTGGTATGTTGCCCTCCAAAAGATGAGCGGAATTCAATTAGTATACAATTTGGGCATGAAGGGTATCTCATTCCACCTGTTGAAGCCGGCTGTGATGATAATGTAGTGTGGAAAATAAAAAAAAGTGTATATGGTCTTAATGATGCTGCCAGAAAATGGTACCTCACAGGGAAGGCTTTCCTGCAGAAGATGGGAGGCAATCGTGTGTAAACTGACCCTGCGAATCTACTGATACTGAAAAGGAGATTTGTCTGGAATGTTCTTGATGCATTAGATGACTTGTTGGGGAGAGGAATAAAGACATTTGAAAGTCACTGCCCAAATCAGAAATCATTTTCAGATATACTGGCCTGGATATTGTGCAGAACGAGAATGGTGTCAAACTTCATCAAAGTGAGTACAGTATTGTGAATCTCTGGAATCTATAAATGTAAGTGAAGAGAGAGGATTAAATAAGAATACGGACAGCAATGAAGAAGAAAAGGAGTTTAGGAGCCTAGTGGGCCAACTAGGACGGTTATTATGTACTAATTCAAGGCCTGATATTGGAACTTAGCTGTAAAATAAATAACTCTAAAGCAAAAGATCTAATTGAGGCAAGCAAGTGTCTAAGAGAAGCCTATACCTTTGAGAGCCGTACGTACTTCCCAGGACTGGGTGACTGTTTTAAGGTGACTGTGTACAGTGATGCTTTATGTCAATCTCCCTGATGGATTTAGTAGTACTGGGGGCTTTCTGATTTTCTTAGTGGGTGAAAACGGCAATAGTTGTCCTTTATACTGGGAATCAAAGAAAATAAGTGTTGTAAAAAGCACTCTTGCAGCAGAAACCCCTAGCAAAGAACACTTATTTGAAGGACTCGTACAACTGTAGGCATCCTGACAGTCTGTACTGTGTGTGTAGCTAAGAACTTCACCATAAATGACCTACAAAAAGGCATCAAGAATCCTTCAAAACCAAGAGACTCAAAGATCAGTCCTCGATAAACCTGGAGCCCCTCAGATCAGCTGCCCAATACCAGAGGCGGTACTCAGACCAGAACTCAGACCAGACTCTGGTCGTGGGATCTTCCCAGGCCGTGTGCCTCCTCTCGGACGAGCGAGCATAAAAGGACAACGGACCAGTCTTCACATACGACGGGGTGATTAGTGTACCCTAAACACGGCCACGGCTGAACACTAACACAGCGCATGAGAAAACTGTATGAAAATGCCGAAAAAGTGTCGTATGACAAACTAGATCCATGTGTATTAAAAGCATTAGCAATCTAATAACTCCCTTCGATGACAATCACCTTTTACCAAGAATGATCATTTTTTTTTAGGTTCAGCTTTCTACAAAACATGGAGCCTCCCCGAAACTGTTAATATGTATGCTTTCACCAAATAAAAAACAATATCCTGGTTTTAAAAAAATGTTAATGAATTAATGTGATTTGATTTATTTGCAGCAACTAGCCATCATTCACAACTCTTATTTAATAATGGACTTCTCTCCACAGGGATGTTCTGAGGAAGTCTGCCCCTTGTTAAATGAATTGACTGAAGCTTGGTGAATTGATGTCTTTGAGTATGCAAAAGTGAAAAAAAAAACTTGACAAAATTTAGATTGGGTAAGAGTGGGACAATCTTTGAGATACCCTGTCAACGTACAATGAACTAGTTAAACATTATATATATATATATATATATATATATATATATATATATATATATATATATATATATATATATATATATATATATATATATATAAAGACATGTTCTTGCTGTGCTCAAGCTCAAATTGAGCAAATAGCCAAGTGATTTGAATGACTCACAAGCAAAGCTTTGGATTTGCCTTGGGTGTAATAGTTATTATACTGACTGTATTGTGTAGGATTAAGGTTAAAGAAAAAAAAAAAAAGGTGTTTGTGCGTTCATAATCGTCAAATTAACTGCATGTGTGTCCTCTGGATTGAGGGTAGGTAGGGTTCAATCCAAGAGAGTATTGTACACAGGAATTACATAGTAGCTCCCTGTTTGTAAGTAACACAATTTGTAGATAAAATTAGGTTAAGTAGCATTGTGTGACTGACTTCCCCTCAACATTGTTTGACATATCACTGCTCTTTTGTGGTACCTAACAAATTCAATGCAGGTTCCCAAGAAACCATGACAGGCCTACAGCCCTACATGCACGACAAACTGCCAAAGACGACCCCAAGCGAAGCAGGAGCAGTTGAGAGACGTAAGCTAAAGACATCACCACAAATTACTGACAGTCGGAACGGCCTACAAGAATTAATAACTATAGTGCTTTTGCTCCAAAAATATATAGGTTAAATGTCCACCTTTTAAAAACTAGTAAGGTAAACTATGTCAGCAGGATTAAAGGAGGGCCTGGTTGCTTAATTTTAACCAAGCCTCTTGCCACACTATGCTTACACAACCAGAAAAAAACCCATACTACTTATGTAATAATTACTTTTAAAACCAAAGTATGACAGATGCCCGCTTATCTATAATGCAACAAAAAACCTTGGAAAGTATGTGCTATGGCCCCCAAAAACCATCATATAAAATCAAACAGAACCTACCTAATTCGAACGGCACATTTTCCCAAGAATCCCTGACTGTTAGCAACCCGACAAGCACTATCGTAATGTATTTCTCTAGGAAAATCATTGAACTATGCAATACAAAAACACAATCAAATACAATCAAAGGAAAGCAGCGCCTACGATGAACGATGACAATCCTACAGTCGTTTAGCCCGGCCAAAAATTCCTGTCTGCAAAAACAGTCTTAGAAGACCTGCTTTCAAACAAAGCATGAAAATTGCAGTGCGGCATCCCCTGGGGACGAGGTATGGCATACGTCACTGTCTGAGCTTAACCCCTCTGGGGCTATCGTCACCCATGCCTAACCCCTTACGGGTAATCCCTAAACGCGGCAAGATAACCTTTAATTAGTGTCCGATTGGAAAGTAATCTCCAGTCCAAATTACTACAACTGTATTGACAATCACACTTACCTAAAAGGTGTGAAATTTGGACGGTCCCGTGTCAACGGCCATGTGGAATAAGGTCAGGGGGTAGAACTGAGGTCACTTTAACAGCTTTTCTTGACCTGATACACCACCTGTTAGCGAAAAGGAAAAGCTTAATCATTCAAGTCATTATTGTCAAACTCCGGCAACAGTCCACAAATCTTATCATATTACGAAAACTAAATGTAAGTCAAATATTGAAGCTTTGACAAACGTGCATTGCACGGGCTTGGAACTTTTTCAAAATTAACCGTTGCAATAGTCGATAAACCACATGCAATGATAACTGTGTTTCTTATAGATTTCATTTACCTTCCTCAGGCTAAAAAATTTCACACATCTAACAATTATTGCAGATTCTTACATATTCTTATTTTACTGAAACATTCATGACACTGAAAACATCTGCTTCAACCCATTTAATGTTTTGTGCTTTGTTACATAAAAGTCTACTACAAAATTTGTGCAGGTAAGATTGCAAACTGCCCAGATGTACTGCAATTTACTACAAAGATCATATTTCGCACAGAAAAGTAGCTGAGAGACGCAGGCTCCAGAGGCTGAGAAATTAACAACCAAGAACTTGACAATAGAAATGATGGAAATTAGCAATCAATACAATTAAATGAAAAACATTTACAGTAACATCAAATTCACTATACAGCACTATACCTTCCGCCCACAGGGAATTATACCTTAGAAATGCTTCATTATTTCTATGTCAGAAGCACTTATCAATTATATTCTTCCTTATTTCCAAAATAGTGAAGCTATTAATGATATTTCTCCTTAGATGAATTAATCGCAAGGTGCCGTGAATTCCAAACTGAAACGATGTTTGTGGCTTTACGGCGGATTCGATCTTACTGCGCTTTTTCAGTGCCGTTAACAGCGTTTTACAGCGCCGTAACTTGATGCTGCATCAAGTGCGGGGCTAACAGCAGGAATAGGCATCTAGTTAATGGTGCTTACGGCACTGTGATGAACCAAAGTTAGATCCTTAAGTGACCCCAGTGTTACGTCCTTAAATGACCCCAGTGTTACGTCCTTAAATGACCCCAAAGTTACGTCTGAAGGTCAGTGACAATTAGGTACTTTTCGTGGCTTCTTTATCAATGTAGAAATCAAAATGAAAAGTAGTAATATACATGAAAGTACAGTCAAGTAATCCCCCGTTCGTTAGAAATAGGTCAAAGGAGGTGAGAGTATGACAATGGTGAATAGGCTGGCCTGACCTATGCTAGATGAAGGGTCACCCAAAAATCCTAACCTAATCCTGGCCAGCCTGTAAAAAATTCATTAAAATTTCTATAAATTGTGACGAATCTGAAGAAATATGATTTTTCTTGCATTTTATAGAAGGATTTAATTAAAAATATATAGGAACAGTGAATAGGCTGGCCTGACCTATGCTAGATGAAGGGTCACCCAAAAATCCTAACCTGACCCTGACTAGTCTATCAAAAATTCATTAAAATTGATAAAAATTGTGACAAATCGAAAGAAATATGGTTTTTCTTGCACTTTATGGAAGAGGTTCATTCAAAATATATAGGAATAGTGAATAGGCTGGCCTGACCTATGCTAGACGAAGGCTCGCCCAAAAATCCTAACCTAATCCTGGCCAGCCTATAAAAAATTCATGAAAATTTAAAGAAATTGTGAACGATCCAAAATTGAAATTTCCTTCTAACTTGACTTTTTCCTAGGGTTTTTTGGTTGCCAATTATGGATTTACCTTCAATTTTTGCCGTACGAGTGTCATTAACCTGCAATTAACCCCTGAAGTCCATCCAACAAGTGCAATAACTTGTTAACGTATGGGTACCCCCGCCCCCGGGCCCAGTACTAAACACGGCGATGGGACATTACATTTAGCTGACAACAAACATATGCACCGCCAGTATCAGCAGCCCTGAAAGTGTAGACAAAAACCAGTTGCCAAGGTAAAAAAAAGCGTGGAGCTAGTACTTAGAATTACCCTGTGTTCCCACGCCCCCGGGCCAGTACTAAACACGGTGATGGGACATTACATTTGGCTGACAACAAACAGATGCACCGCCAGTATCAGTAGCCCTAAAAATGTAGACAAAAACCAGTTTCCAAGGTAAAAACAGGCGTGGAGCTAGTACTTAGAATTACCCTGTGTTCCCACACCCCCGGGCCAGTACTAAACACGGCGAAGGGACATTCCATTTGGCCGACAACAAACATATGCACCGCCAGTATCAGCAGCCCTGAAAGTGTAGACAAAAACCAGTTGCCAAGGTAACAACAGGCGTGGAGCTAGTACTTAGAATTACCCTGTGTTCCCACACCCCCGGGCCAGTACTAAACATGGCGATGGGACATTACATTTAGCCGACAACAAACATATGCACCGCCAGTATCAGAACCCCTGAAAGTGTAGACAAAAACCAGTTGCCAAGGTAAAAACAGGCGTGGAGCTAGTACTTAGAATTACCCTGTGTCACCCCCCACCCAAAAAACCCCGAATCCCCACAGTCCCCCTTTACTGTTGAGCGGAGTTAAGGGGCAAATAACAGTTGGCCGACAATAAGCAAACTCACCTCCATTACCAGCAGCCCTAAAAGTGTAGAAGAAAACAGCTAGTACTTAAAAAAACAGCTTGTACTTAAAATTACCATTTACAATAGTTAGGTATAGAGGCGATGGGGACATATTGTCTGACCTTGTAAGTCATATTTTGAGGAACTTTCTACCATTTGGGTATAAGAAAACAGCTAGTACTTAACAATACAGCTAGTACTTAAAATTACCGGTTACAATTTCGCCTATTAGGTATAGAGGCAGGTAATGTCTGACCTAGTGAGTCATATTTTGAAGAACTTTTTATCATTTGTCCCATTCAGGCGACCGTATTTACTCATTAAATTTAATTACAGCAGCGTAATTAACAACTTGGATTGTAATTGCAATTAAAAGTGAGGTTACTTACCTATTAATTACACTCAAATACGACATTAATTACACTCAAATATGACACTCGAGAGTCCCGGCGGCGGAAGGTTACGACCGTTAGTAGTAGTGTGCGAGATTTGCCTCTGTAAAGGCTCACCCCTTTTCCTCGTTTTATTCCGTGTTTGTTGCGTTTGTTGCGTTTGTTTTCGGTTTTCAGTGTGTTTTTGCCCGCGTTTGTTTACGATTATTGTGCCTGCGTTCGTTTTGAAGTTGATTTCGTTTACGTTTGTCCGTGTTTTATTGGAAATCGAAGTCAGAGAGTTGGCTGCACTTTCCCAATTCTCAAAATCAAGCGTTTTGGATCAAGTTTCTGTTTTACACCCTGAACAACTACTCTCTCTCTCTCTCTCTCTCTCTCTCTCTCTCTCTCTCTCTCTCTCTCTCTCTCTCGGGTGGATTTTCAGGCATTAGAAGGCTTAGGTGTTTGTGTTGTGGGGGTAAGGGTTCCCCTGGGGCCTCCCGGGGTGGATGTTGGGGGCAAGGAGGCTTGCAGAACAGCAGCTGCCTTTTGTTCGTAGTACTTAAATAGCTTTGACTTCGTCTCCCGATGTTGTCCCATAACTGTAAGCAAAGGTAATCCTTACTCTAATAATAATTATTCATATTCAATTTAAGTAATTTACTTTTAATCACAAATATTGCAATGATAGTTACGATAATGACATAACTGAAGTTGAAGTCAGGATCAGAGATGTACGTACGAACGCAGTGGATCTAAAAATAACTTACCGACTGCCTGGCTGACGCCAGACAACTCTCTCTCTCTCTCTCTCTCTCTCTCTCTCTCTCTCTCCCCAAGAGAACACTTATACCAGATCTCCTTTGCAATGGTTGAAATACGAGAAATATGAACTAATGAACTGTCATTAGGTCTAGCTTGAACTCTGCTCAATGATGTCACATTGTTTCAGAAAGCTTCGATAAGGCGACAAAAAATTTAATTTCCACTTAGTTTTAAAAAGTTAAATTACATGATTTCAAATGAGTGGAAGATATGAGAAATTCGTGTATATTGATAAGGCTTGAAAACATGGCTAATCAATTTACTCAATATTTGCCTAAGTAAAAGTCAGACTTAATATTTAGCTTAAATTTTAACGGTTCTTGATGTATTCAGTCAAACCTTTGCCATATGTTATGAACTTCTCCATCTATAATTATCCTGTGTAAAAAGAATAAAATCACGATACTTAATTAGCATTTAATAACAGACTTGTGTTCTGACTTGAAACTTACATCATACTGTAGTTCCAATTAACATTCAGGATATGAAACTTTAAAGTTATGACTCACTTTATATAAACGTGACAACTACAGCTGATGCCACTTATTGTTCTTGTAAAAATGTGTTGCAAACTTAATTATACCATTACCTAGAAAATTCCTTGGAAGGTGTAGTAGGAGTTGTGTAAACTAAACTGTATTCATAGTCAGTTGAACATCCTACACCTTGTACTTACAAACCTTAACCACAAATAAATTGTTAAATTTGTCAGCTTTCAAATGAAATATTGCTTCATACATACTACAGCTACAGGGCATAGCTGTATATTGACTTCTTAAAATAAAATTTTAGCTCTTAAAAAGCTCTATACAAAACCAAAGTTAAGCTTATTTCACTCAACAGGTTGAGCTATGCATGTGAATACCAAGTTAAGGGATTTCATGAAAGATTAAGCAGTTTCCTTGTAGTAAAGGGTATTTCTTGAAAGATTAAGCTAACCTTTTCAGTACTTTCAATGAGTAAGGTGTTTCAAGCTCTATACCTTATATGAAAGGTATTTTTCCATCAATTTCTTGCAAGATTTAGCTAATTTATCTTGCAGTACACAGACTGAGCAAGGTGATTCAGGCTTTTCTGTACCTTTTATAAAAGGCATTTTTCCATTAAATCTATCACCTTTCTATTACACCTTTGAGAATCTTTACAAGTAAACTAATCTCTTGGGCCATTCACAAACTACAGTCCTCACTCCAAGATCTCACCAATGACCCTTTAACCCTGTGGTAGATTTGCTTTGACGGCATGGTTTACTCATTGGATGTGACAAAAGGGTAAAAATAGTAAAAAAATTCACTTACGGAAATAGTTTTATTACAAGTACAATACAATGCAAAACAATTTGATTGTGCAATACTTTTGCATAAAAGGAACTTAAGAATATAATAAACAGTTCATAAATTATCTAAAAATGACGAAGTTAAACAGCAACTATAAAACCAATTAACAGAAGATATAAACACTTAAAAACATTTCAGTTTAAATACTTAAGAGCCAGTAACTCATTACTAGTAAAAAACAAAACTTAAGAATTAAAGAATCTTTTAGATAGTTCACACATTTAACCACTAAAAACTACAATATACAGGGTTGGGAAAGGTTAAAAAAATAGCTTGGTAACACTTCAGTGACAAAAAACATGAAAATATAGAGGTAATTACAAAAGTCTTCCAAGATTGTTAAGTTGTACACTTAGCAACAAGTGATTGAGATTCATAAAAATAAAACAGGTAATTCCAAGTGTAAGATGATCATTTAAATGACAATATAAAAACTGAGGTAATTACAAAGTTCTCTGGATAAAGATATTTAAATAAAAAAATGAATATACTAGAGATAATTACAAAGTTCATTAAATATTCAGTTTTGCTATACACTTAAAAGGCAACTGAGATTCACAATAAATAAAAGTTTCCTTCAATAATTGCATTATGGAAAACCAAAAGATTGCGATTGAAATAGAAGGGGAAAAACTTCAAATCAAAAAGGAATAGGGAAATAAATATGAAATATTCAGGACCCAGTTATAAAACTTGCTACCATGAGTTTGGGCACTTACTGGACACTTATCTAACTTATCTAACTTTTCCCACCTCCAAAAACTGGAAAACTGGGAGGAAAGCACAGAACTTCCTATAAATACACAAACACTGAATGGCTACACAACAACAAAGGAAAGGAATTATGAAAGTATTCAATTACTTTAAGTTAATTACCTCTAGGAAAGTTGCACATAAACTATGCTTTATATAATGCAGTTCCACAAACCCTTATAATTCCTTAAGTATGGAAGCCCCAAGGAAAACCTTAAGCTCCTTAAGGAAATTGTTAATTCAGTCCACCAGCATTACTGTAGTAATATCAAGCAGTCATTGGCCATATTCTCCCAGCACAGCCAGGCTTGAATTCTTCACAAACAGCAGCCAAGAAGGGTCAGCCATCACCACTTAAAACAGCACAAACACTTGCAAGGCACAGCAGACACCAGTCTTGTCAAAAAGCTTCCATAAAACAACAGAAATTGAACTTCCAAGAGATTTAACTTCCAGAGGATGAGATGTTTTCCAAGAGAGGATCCAGGCCAAACCACAAGAGAACTGGTTCCTTCAAAATTTCTGGTCCTTCTCTTCACCTCTGAATAATGGTCCCAAGGGCTGTGAAAAGGAATAAAGTAAGCTTTATAAAGCTGAGTTCCATCATCACACCACTAGGTGGTGGGATAGTCACAAAGGCCCCTCTTACCCTGAATTTAGGGAAAAAAAGTCTTGATGTCAGATTAAATCTAATTAATTTTAATGTTAATTATTGCTCAAGTTAAAGTTAAAGTTAATTCAGTGGGTTACATCTCATCCATGGGTCAGTCATGAAATATATGAATATAATATACTTTATAATTTAAATTTTCCCATAAAAAACAATTACCATTTATTTGCTGCCAAATATACCTTTGCATTAATTTTACAATTATCTTAAGAAGCCATTAAGAATATGTGTTTAAATACAAATATGCATTTTAATAAGACCAATTTAAAAGCCATCGATCGATTCCCAACTGTCAAAATTGACCTTGAAAATGTAGTTGACCTTGAAAATATAGAAGGGTGTCATTAGAGCACACACTGTTGCAATCCTGGAAGATCGTAGTGATTCAAAGACTGATCAAATTTATATTTATAATTTGTCAGTAAATACGTAATCTATTTCATAAAATGTAATAAAAAATTTATAGTAAATGAATTTAAGCTTTAAAGACTGATTATATCGCCATTAAAATGATTATAAATGGTTTGATTTATATGAAACATTATCGAAATGTTACGAAAAAAGCAAAATCTTGGGTGTCTAATAAGAGTTGGCTTTGCCTCTATATAATAGGTTGAATAATTATGTCTTCTACAAGAGTGTAGTACCTCGAAGATTCATCGAAATAACATTTATAATTTGTCGATTAATACGTAGTTATTATTCATATAATAAAATAAAAAGTGTAGAAATTTTATTTTTTCTTTTAAATCCTAATTATCATCATCATTATCATTATTAACAATGTCAGATACGTAAGAAGCATTACCAAAATATTACGAAAACGCATTTGAGAGGGCTGTACAGTAAATCAAGTTAAAAAACAGTCAAAAATAGGCAATTTAACGAATATTATCATGTTAAAATCCACGAAATTACATTCCATAACAACTAAAATGTGTATTTTATCGTTGGAGCGCGTCAAAGCTCGCTTACGCGCGCGCACAGCCTCAAAATAAGGAAGATTACACATGGGGGGCTGGTGTTGTGACGTCATCGTCATCATGCCAAGTCCGATGGCCGTGTAAACAAACGCCTTATTTCAACTGAAACCGGGTCATATAATTAAATATTTCACATGGAATTGCCTCTCAGGGGTTCATTACGTAATTAGGGACGTTCCCGTATGAAAATATCCGGAATTGCGCGTCGAACTGAGGTTAAATCGGAAGTTTTTATGAGAGAAGTCTTGAGATTATTCAATTCCAAGATGGCGTCTTGTTGCTCAGCAGGAGGAAGACCCGACCCCCGAAATATCTACTGCGTTGAGTTGCTAGCAATTGCATTATCAGCATTGCTGAACTGATTTTTCAGGGCACACGAAAAGCACCGACTGAGGATTGAAAGCCCCCTTTGGCAACAGCCCCTGTGGTGGGTGGCTGTGTCATTACTCAACCCCTGTGGTAGGGGGCTGTGTCATTACTCGATAAGGTTCTTCGTTGCGTCTTTCATTCCTTTGGCTGTCTCCTCCTCCTCCTCCATTCCTATTCGTTACCTTCCATCTTGCTGTCAAACGAGTCGTTTTTGAGTTACTAGCCTATACTGCATCCAGCAAGGTTGGGGACCCCTTGGGAATTGGGGGGGGCGGGGGGACGGGTTTTGGGGTGGGGGTAAATCACCATCGACACAAAACAGCATTTGAAGCAATGAATAAAATGAGGTAAAGTCAGGCTAGTGTGACGTAGCCTAACATCCCTTAACCGCAAGGGGGTGGCGGAACGGCGCTTCGCGCCTCGTCCACACTCGTAAAGATTCCTGACGGGCTCGTATGTACAGGCAAGAGGTAATGTTGCGCAAAAGGGGTTACGTGAGGTAAATCACGTTACGACATTATTAAAAAAAAAATGATAAATTTACCTCAGTTGGACACAAACATTGTGATGGGTCACATCCAGAACAAATGTCTGACACCCGTGAGATTTTCCCCAGGTCAGGCGACTCCCAGACGACACGTAACCGCCCACGGTGCAGTTTTAAGGGGGAGAGAATTCATACTGCGAGTTGTTTCAGAAGGTTTTCCTCTGCCTGTTGCGCCTGTCAGGCCTCTCTGCTCTCGATTCCCCTTTTGGCACCGAATCTCCTCGTCGTGGGACCCAGCGCTTTGGCCTCTGGCCTAAATTGTGCTTAACATTGCATTGCAATGTTCGGCTCACTCAGACTTGCGGCAGACTGGACGTAGATCATGTGTATCTTTGATGTCCCTCTCCAGTTCCGAGCTTTCAATTGCAGAGTCTTTAAATGGTTTAATTAGCTTGGTTTTGGGGGTCCAAATTGTGCGTGGGGCTTTTCATTGCAATCGTTGCAGTGAATTGCTAGCACAGCAGCTGTACTTAACTCTTGGCCTGGTCATGTAGGAATCTGAAGCAAGTAACATCCTGTAGATGGAGATTTCAAATCTATTATATAGCTCCAGAAATTGCAACCTGGTCGCTTGCAAGATTATTCAGCGTTTTTGCTTTCCTTTTTGCAATGGTTGCATGCATTTAGCCGTGCAGATTAATCATTCTGATCGAGGGAGATACGACACTGTCGGCGAAAGCGTACGTCAAGGCCAGCTCTCTAAAATAGCCTTGCGCTTGTAATGACTGAGGTCACCTTAGTTGAGGCACTCCATTGCAAGCGCAGTTTTAGAATGTCCGGTCCAGAACAGCACTTTCTTTTCTCGATTGCTCTCTTAGTGTCTGGAATTGCTTGATTGCTTTCTTAGTGTCCATAATTGCTTTTTGCGTCATCTCCTGCATCCTTCTTCTGTGGTATTTACGTTAGTTTGGTATAATTCCTTTTATAATAGGTTTCCTTCCCAATCCCTTCTTGAACATACGGCTCCCGTAATGACCTGGGCATGCGCGGAACCATTCCATAACAGTAACATGGCAGTCCGGTCTCTCTCCGTGCAATTTCCCCCAGCCAAGACCCTGCGTTCCCACAGGGTCCCCAGCCACGTTGGATAGAAACGTGAGGTTAATAACAATTGACCAAAAATAAAGACCACCAACTCCTTCAGCAATGCTAAAAGTACAGGAAAAATCAATTTCCGAGGCAAGAATGCGTGCGGAGGTGCGCTGTAGATCGCTCTTCAATCCTAACCTAACCTTGACTTATCTAGGACGCTTTGCCTTTGGTGCGTTTTTGATTAAGCAGTGTATTGCTGATTAACAAAGACGCAGGCGGAGTCCTAATCGACGAAAAGACTCGAGGTATGGGGTTCTGAAATGCTGATTGTGAGAAAGGAATGTGTTCTTGAATTCACAGGGGAAATCAGACCTCATTGCACAGTGGCTGCAACACAGCCGAGCGTGTGTAAGAATTTTTTAGATTGCAGAGTTGAAAAGAGCAGTGGTTTGTGTAGTTTTCATTAACATAGGTTTAAATGAGGTGTTTGAATAACATTCGTCAAAATGTTTCCGAAGCTTTTCCATGTGTGTGATGCTGACGCCTCGTCCATTGCTCTCAGGTTAAGCGAACGGAATGGCCCAGGGGGCAGCAGGACAGGTGGCTCAGCCCATTTCGTTTCCCCTGGAGGAGGCACGTCACCCCACTGCTGTTACCCCGTCGGTTGCCCCTGGGACTTCGTGATGTGAGCCTTCAAGGTACTCTCATGCATCACTCTGTCTTCTCATGCGTCACTCTGTCTTCTTTGTTCACAAAGTAAGTCAGGTTGGCTTGTGTTCACGTCTCGTAAATTTGGTCAGTGTTGGTCCAGAGGAAATGAGTAGTTAGGTTACTATTATTATTATTGAGTAATAAAAATCCACACTGTTGGACTGTGGAACAGTCTCCCTGAGAGGACGTCGTGCATTTAGAATTTCAAAAGTTCAAGGGAAGATGCAATGCATTACTACCCTAATACTATTCTCTTGGTATTTTAATACATTTTTATCTATTTATTAATTTATTTTTTCTTTTTAATAAGTGAGATCCCTTCTTTCTGTATTTCCCTTTACTTCCTCTTACTTCCTCCTAACGAGCACCTTCATATTCTTTGGAAGCTTGAATTTCAAGTCAGTGGACCCTTTGGTGGGCTTGTTCCATATGAATAGGGTTCTTCATCTTCTGAATAATAATAATAATAATAATAATTGTCTAACATGTAGTGGTCCACATGGCATGAAATCTCAGTCCTTGCGAGGTGGACATGAATGATGTCACGTAGACAGTTGGTCTTCCTAGTTGGTGAAATACATTCCGTGTATTGAATATTATTTTTTCCTGTAGAATTTGCGAACAGTTTTATATAATATCCATATTTTTTTTTAGTGATGGAGTGTGTCTTTTTTTAGTATGGCCTTGGAGGTTAGTCAGAAGTCAGGGAGAATTGTTTTTCAGTACAATGATGGTTAGTTAGTGGAGGCATTCTCGTTCAGCTGATTTGATACATTCCATTTTTTCAGGTCCTTTACGATAAGAAAATGCTCGAGAAGGAATAGAAGGTGCAGTCAGCGATCACCTTGTGGAACCCCCCAGCGGACACGGATTCATCTTGTGCGAGTGCCGCCATTACTCCCAGTTCTGACGTCATTGTTAGATAGGTGGTGGACCTGTTCCCGAAAAACGAAGACTCCAAATCGAGCTGGAATGTCATCAACTGGAACCCCTGAAGTCTCGTGTGTATGAGGCTCGTTTATGTTGGCAGTCATTTCTTTTCAGAAACGTTACCTGCCGCTTAGAACTTGTTCATTTATCGCTTCTGCTTCTTACTGGTGAGATGAAGGTGTCTCAGAAAGGTTTTGGTAGATGGGGAGGTCTTGAACATTATAGACATTGTAGACAAACATTATCACATGATGATAGAAAAAGCCTCTAAATTCTGTACCAGAATTCTCTTGCTCACTTGTTGTTGAATTCTGAAAGGTCTTGGCTTCGATGCCATTGTTCCAGGAGAGTGATTTTTAAGTTTAAAAGTCTTTGGTATTACTAAAAAGCATCACGAACCATTGCCCTTGTATTTGTAAGATTGTTTCTGTATGTGTTACATTATTTCTTTGTAATTATTATTATTATTATTATTATTATTATTATTATTATTCTGTGCTCCCAAGTCACTGATGTATCAGGCATCTTCCATACAAGTGTTCACTTTAAATGATGATAATGATAATCATTGTTTACAAAACAAATGTCCAGGGTGGCACATGTTTTCCAGTCGTATATTTGCAGCAAATTTTGGTTTGAAATGAGCGAAAACGGCAGCTTCGCGTCGACGTACCTCGTACCTTGTGTGGTACCCTTTCGTCGTCATTTCCTAATTGTCGGTGTCGTCGTTTGAACGTTTTTTTCTTTGTTTTCTCGTCTGCCTCGGTCGAGATGGGTCGCTGCGGTTCCTCTACTCAGGATGTGTTGTTCAGAGGATTGGTGTCGCTTCTGCTGTCAGAATTGGTATCGCTTCAGCTAACAGAATTGGTATCACTCCAGCTATCAGAATTGGTATCAGGACTGGTATCACAGTTGCTATCAGAATTGGTATCACTATTGCTAGCAGAATTGGTATTACTTCTGCTATCAGAATTGGTATCACTCCAGCTATCAGAATTGGTATCAGAACTGGTATCAGTATTGCTATCAGAATTGGTATCACTATTGCTATCAGAATTGGTATCATAATTGGGATCACTTCTGCTATCAGAATTGGTATCACTCCAGCTATCAGAATTGGTATCAGGACTGGTATCACTATTGCTATCAGAATTGGTATCACTATTGGTATCATAATTGGTATCACTTCTGCTATCAGAATTGGTATCACTCCAGCTATCAGAATTGGTATCAGGACTGGTATCACTATTGCTATCAGAATTGGTATCACTATTGGTATCATAATTGGTATCACTTCTGCTATCAGAATTGGTATCACTCCAGCTATCAGAATTGGTATCAGAACTGGTATCACTATTGCTATCAGAATTGGTATCACTATTGCTATCAGAATTGGTATCACTATTGCTATCATAATTGGTATTACTTCTGCTATCAGAATTGGTATCACTCCAACTATGAGAATTGGTATCAGAACTGGTATCAGTATTGCTATCAGAATTGGTATCACTATTGCTATCAGAATTGGTATCATAATTGGTATCACTTCTGCTATCAGAATTTGCATCACTCCAGCTATCAGAATTGGTATCAGGACTGGTATCACTCCAGCTATCAGAATTGGTATCATAATTGGTATCACTATTGCTATCAGAATTGGTATCACTCCAGCTATCAGAATTGGTATCACTATTGCTATCAGAATTGGTATCACTCCAGCTGTCAGAATTGGTATCAGGACTGGTATCACTATTGCTATCAAAATTGGTATCACTCCAGCTGTCAGAATTGGTATCAAGACTGGTATCACTATTGCTATCAGAATTGGTATCATAATTGGTATCACTTCTGCTATCAGAATTGGTATAACTCCAGCTATCAGAATTGGTATCAAGACTGGTATCACTATTGCTGTCAGAATTGGTATCATAATTGGTATCACTTCTGCTATCAGAATTGGTGTCACTATTGCTATCAGAATTGGTGTCAGGATTGGTATCACTATCGCTATCAAAATTGGTATCACTTCCACTATCATAATTGGTATCAGGATTGATATCACTTCTGCTAACAGAATTGGTATCACTTCCACTATCAGAATTGGTATCACTTCCGCTATCATACTTGGTATCACTTCCTCTATCAGACTTGGTATCACTTCCGCTATCAGAATTGGCATAACTTCCGCTATCAGAATCGGTATCACTTCCGCCATCAGAATCGGCATCACTTCCACCATCAGAATTGGTATCAGGATTAGTAACACTTCGTGTTTCATCTTCTGAATAACAATAGTAACAACAATTAGGTTTCGGTGTTTGCGAAGGAAGTCGTTTCTTTCCGAATAACTTCTACACTTTACCCTTTGGGACTTTTTCGGGCATCGTTTCTGCTCCTTTTAGCAAGACGGGTATCGGTCTGCTCTTTGCCTGAGGGTATTTCAGTATTCCGGGATTACTGGAACATCGAATGCCCCTTGGAAATGTTTGGGCATTGCCGTATACTGCCGTTGCATTGGCCTTCCTGTACGTTGCAGACCAACGTTATCACGTGAAGATAGAAAGAGGAATAACAGAAAGCAATAAATGTAAGAAAATGTGAATTAGAGATTGCTTGGAGAAGCATCGACTTCTGGGAAATCGCACGGCAGGACGGAGGGTCACTTTTAGCTCCGTAAAAGTACCTGGGGTTGCCCGGACTGGAAGCTTTCATTGAAAAAATAATGCAATTTATGGATAATGGGGTCCGAGTGCCCAGTCCGCAATCAGTTTATTGCAATTTGAATGTCTGTAAATTCTCAACTTTCTGCAGACAGTTTGGGTACTTCTGGAGACTGGCATCTGTTCTGTGGCGCGTCTCTTTGGCCCTCAGTTATTTTTCCTTGCTTCAGATTCTTTATCATTTTCCTTGCTTCAAATTCTTTATCATGACCTTGTTCTAATTGTGACCTCTGGTTTATCAACAAATCTTTGACCAAGTCTTCTGACCAAGCCCTGTCGTTGTCTAGAATCATGACCCAGTGATCTGAAACTTCTGTGTTAGTTGAATGTATCGTTTTCCTCTTGTGCGACCTTGGAAGACGATGCCCAAGGTTGAGTTATTTGTCATTTTTACAGTGTAGCCTCTTAAAAAGTTGAGGGCCTTCTCAAAAGATTTGTCAGACTCCATCTTTGAATTTCCCAGTTTTAAGTCTATTTTTTGCTCATGATTTGATCTTGAGTGCTCTGTATATTTACACAATTTCTTTGTTGCAGATATTGATCATCGTGCCGATGGTGATTGGTACGACGTTATTGCACCGCTGAGGCGAAGCTGCGAAGACCTTCCAGTGGTCTTCTCATCAACTGTAGCCTCACTCGGGGGAGTACCAGCATCTAGATTCCATCTAGAATTCTAGAAATCTCTTTGTTCATTTGTCTGTTAAACTCTGAAATGGTCTTTTTGTAAACTCTGAAATGGTCTTATTGCATATGTTGCTGTTTCCAATGCAGGACCTTTTTCAAGTTCAAAATTGTCTGTGAAACTGACATAAAGTATAATGTACAACTGGCCTTGTAATTTTGTATTTTTAAAGTGTTTTTGTAAGTGCTGTGTACTGTAATTTTTTAATGATTATTACGGGATTTTTGTACTTTTCTGTGTTCCCATTATTTTAGAACGTGGAAAGTTGCTTTTGCAAGTCAGTGATTGATGTTCACTTGTTATAAATTGTTATAATTGTAAGAATTGAGTTCACAATTCAATGCCCAGTTGGCATATCTTTATAAAGCCTTGTGATAAGTTGCAACTTTATTTCATTTGCACACCCTACCCACAGTGCAAAATTATGCAAAATTATATAGCTGATGAAAATCTTACTTTGTAATCATCAATTAATCATGTTGGAATGTTGTCAATTGTTCAGATTCATTTTTGCCTCCATTAAAAACCGGTTTCGATCTGAATCAGGTTAATTTTAATGGTTCTTAATATATATTGTCATGTTAATTTTAATGGTTAATATATATTGTCAAACCTTTTTGCCATTTGTCTATTAATAATGAATTTCTCCATCTATATTTCTATAATTATTCTATGTAAAGCAAAGAATATAAAAGTTAAATTCAATTTAGCATTTTATTACTGACAATTGTCTCAAGAGTTATGACATACTGCAATTCCAATTAGCACTTGGACATTTTAAGTCCAGGATAATATGACAAATTTCATTGTAAGTTATGTCTGTGTGTCACTTAAGTGTGACGGATACAACCGAGGCCACTTGCACTTTTAAAGTGTAATTGTGTGGTTTCATGACTTGTCAGCAAACTATCAAGTATATATACCATTTTACCTTTTAAAGTCATTTAGGGCTTGGTACATTTTGTAGACATCTGTATTCATAATCATTGAACACACAAGCTCAAGGTGTGTTGATTTACCAGGGGTGTAAGTGTATCTACACCTTACACTTAAACCTTGACCACAAATAAGAATAAGCTTACTACGTTAAGTTTGTCAGCTTTGAAAAGAAACTTTTTTTATATAGTACAGTTATAGGGGATAGCTGTACACTGTTCAGAGCTAAAATGTCAGATTTCCAAGAGCTAAAATGTCAAAATTTCCAAGAGCTAAAATGTCAAAATTTCCAAGAGCTAAAATGTCAACATTTCCAAGAGCTAAAATGTCAACATTTCCAAGAGCTAAAATGTCAAAATTTCCAAGAGCTTAAATGTCAAAATTTCCAAGAGCTAAAATGTCAAAATTTCCAAGAGCTAAAATGTCAAAGTTTCCAAGAGCTAAAATGTCAAAATTTCCAAGAATAGTTTTACACTCCACCAAAATTGAAGGTTCACTCAACAGGTTTTGAGCTATGCATGCGAAAAGTTAGTTTTGAAAAACTGCTAATATTTCACTTTCTGCAATACATGGGCCAATGAGCAAGGCGATTCAGACTTCTGCATTCAACTTCAAAGATAAGTATTTTTCCATCAATCTATCACCTTTTTTTTTACACCTTCGTGAAAAGGTGTACAAGTAAACTGATCAAGTGGGCCACACAAAATTTAATCACTCCAGGATCTTATCAATGACCTTTTAATCCTGTGGTAGATTTGTTTTTGAGTTTGACAGATTGTTGAGAAATTGGTAAAAACAAGGGTTAAAAATAGTAGCTTTAAATAACTTATTGTAATAAAGTTAAAGTTGTTACAAATATAATACATGTAATGTAATACCGTTCTAGATATCTCAATCTTTTGAAAATAGCTTTGTAACACCAATACCAAAAAATATCGAAAATAAATTTACAAGGTTGGGAAACAGTTCCTTTAAAAATAGTCTGGTAACACTTCAAACAGCAAAAGATCACTAGAGGTAATTATAAAGTTCTCTAGATAAAGATTGTCAGGTTGCACACAAACACGTGATATATTCGCAACAGAATCTATAAAAGTTCCCTTCAATAATTGCATTATAGAAAAATCTAAAATTCCTAATAAAAGAACACAGGTGAAAGTTTCAGATCACAAAAATAGGGACTAGTTAATTAAATATTCAGGACCCAGTCATAAAAGATGATACCATGAGACTGGCATTTAACTAGACAATTAAGCTGGTATTTCTAAGTAATTGAGACACCGTGGGTATTTGGCGAGAAATGGCAGTTTCTTATAGTATTTTGGTTGCTTATTTACAATTCAACTTTATTTTTTGGCGGTCGGTTGTAATTAACCTGTAATTGTCCCCTGAAGTCCATCCAACAAGGGGTTTCCTAACGCGATCTTCACAAGACAGAGCACGGCTACGTCTGTTTCGAACGGTTCATATCCCGTCCGGCAAGTGCAGTACCTTGGAAACTGGTTTTTTCAACACTTTTAGGGCTTCTGAAACTGGCGGTGCATTTGTTTGTTGTCGGCCAAATGGAATGTCCCTTCGCCGTGTTTAGTACTGGCCCGGGGGGGGGGGGGTTGAGTTACCCATACGTTAACAAGTTATTGCACTTGCCAGACGGGATATGAACCGTTCGAAACAGACGTACCGGTGCTCTGTCTCGTGAAGATCGTGCATGGAAACCCTGGATTCCCATCGGGGTCCCCATTACCGTAGGGTAGAGTTCAAAGGTAAATTGTAAGTTAATTACAGCCGACCGCCAAAAATTAAAGTTAAATTGTTAATAAGCATCCAAAATACTATAAGAAACTGCCATTTCTTGCTAAATACCCGCCGTGTACCTGTAACTTAGTTCTACCATTAAGCTAATAACTGCTTCCAAACAATTTGGAAATAGAAAAAATCTAAGTACACATTAAGTCAAACACTGAATGGCTACACAGCAACAACAGAAAAAATGAAAAACTAAACCCAGTTAATTACCTCAAGGTGAGGTGTACAATAGTACAATGTATGCTTTATAGAAAGTTCCACAAACCCTTAAAACTCCTAAAGTGTGGCATCCTTAAGACAATAACAAAGTTCCTTAAATGATGAAATCCTTATTAGTTCATAAATCCACCTGTACTAATGAAATATCAATCAGACATTGGACACATTCCACCAGCACGGCCAAGCTTCAATTCTTCCCACACAGCAGCCAAAGAGAGAAGTCAGCTAGGAACAGCATTTGAAACAGCAGAAATCAGTACAGCAACACTTCAAACCACAGCAGAAATCAGTCTTGTCACAGAGGTTCCATAAAACAGCAGAAATTGAACTTGCAGAGGGTAAGATGGCTTCCACCAGAGGGCCCAGACAGTACTCACAGGAGAACTGATTTACTTAAATTTGTGGGTCCTTCGCATCACCTCTGAATAATGGTCCCAAGGGCTGTGAAAAAGTATGGAGGAAGCTTTATGAAGCTTAGTTACCTCGTCACACCAATAGGTGGCGGGCTGGTCACAAGTGGCCCCCCCCCTCTTACCCTAAATTTAAGCAAAAAAAAAAAAAAATGTCAGATTAACTCTTAATTATTTTTAATGTTAATTATTGCTTAAGTTAAAATTAAAGTTAATTCATGGGTCAGTCATGAAATATGAATATATATACTTTAAATTTCCCCAGAAAAACAATTAGCGTTTACTTGCTGCCTAATATCCCTTTGCATAAATTTACAATTATCTTGAGAAGCCATTAAGAAGATGTCTTTTATGCCAAATGACCTCTACAGTATATTCACATAAATACGAATATCCCTTTTAATTCATTAGTTCATAAAAAAAAGCTAAAGTCTCATTTAAAGTTATTTTAAAGCCCAGTGACTTCTAATTCATTAACATGAACCTAAGAAGTAGATCAATTAAAAAGCCATTGATGCAATAAAGACAGGTTTCCTCCCAGCTATCAAAATTGACCTTGAAAATGGAGTTGACCTTGAAAATGCAGAGGGGGTTGCAATCCTTTAAGTCTGTAGTGAATAGTGATTCCAAGACTGATCAAATTTATATTTGTAATTTGCCAATAAATACATAATTTTCTTCATGAAATTTAATAAAATCCTTATAATAAATTAATTTAAGCTTTAAAGACTGATTATATCGCCATTATAATGATCATAGATGGTTTTTTATATATGAAACATTACCGAAATATTACGAAAAGCGCAAAATCTTGGGTTGTCTAATGACACCTGCTGGAGCCTCCATAGAATAGGTTGAATATGTCGTCTATAAAACTGTAGTGACTCAAAGAATAATCGAAATAATATTTATACTTTGTTAATAAAAGTGTAATTTTTATTCATAAAATAAAATATAAAAGTGTATACACGATATTTTATCTTTTAAAGACCAATTATTTTATTATTATAACTATTAAAAAGTCCAATAATTAAGAAACATTACTAAAATGTTACGAAAACGCATTTGAAAGGGCTGTACTGTAAATCAAGTTGAAAAACGGAGTCAAAATAGGCAATTTAACGAATATTATCATGTTAAAATCCGTGAAATCACAATATATAACAGCTAAAATGCGTATTTCATCGCTGGAGCGCGTCAAAGCTCGCCTACGCGCGCGCACGGCCTCGAAATAAGCCAAAATAAAGGCGGGGCTGTGACGTCACCGTGGCCATCCATCTGCCCCGAAAGGTAAACAAAAGATTTTCACATCGTTAAATAAGTAATTTACTCTAATTAATTAGATAATTATTGAATTCATTTACGAATATAAGTTAATTACATCATTATTGACATTTCTGTGTGGAAATAGCCGTAATTATGGGTATAATTAAGCTTAAATCGGCGAAAGATTAGAGCCGACCTCAGAGGCAAAATGCACTGAGGAGGAACATATGAAGGGACGTTTAATCCCCCGAGGGCCCTAAATACACACGGGCCCCCCCCAGGGGCCAGTACTGGGTGGAGCTACGGCTTAGAATCCCCCGCTGTGGCTGTGCCCTGCCCTGGCCGAGAGGAGCTGAACTGTGAAGCTGCTGCGAAAGGCATTTCAGAATTCTTACGACCTGACCCGACCTGCCTTGACCTGACCTGACCTGACCTCGGACGCTGTGCCATAATTGGCCGTAGCCTCTCCTCGTCTGCTTTCAAGGCCATTGTAGCTGCAGCCGCAGGCGTGGAATCGGCCCGTGGGCCGTTGAAGGTGCTGGTCGCAGACTGGGGCCGTTATCACCCTAATAAAAAACCCCATGAAAAAAAGGCCGACAATATCTAAAGTATAGAATGGCCAAGGGGGGCAGAGCCCCACCCCGGCTGATTCACGGCCCAGCGCCGTGAAGGGAAGGTTAGGCTAGGATTTATTAGGGTTTTTTGCAATTTATAGCAAGAAACTTACCCTTAGCATATACAGTACTCCCTATTGAAGAGAGAAGCCATCGGAGAATTTGTAGGAAATAGGTGATGTGCTTATGGCAATACTGACGGCAATTTACACATCACCTATTTCCTGTCTCTGTATGTGCAACGGCCCTGGCCAGCCGACTCGGCCTTTGAAAGTAGGGTATCGTTTTGTGACCCTTGTAAGTTACAGTACAGTATTTTTCACAGAGGAAGTGCTGTAAAATCACAGCATTTATTGCTGCATTTGCTTGGTCAGTTTGTTCAAGGATTTTAAATTCTGACATCATTACATTTTTATTTCTTTTGATCTCGTAAATTTGAACATTTCTGTCATAAATGAATACGGTTTGAATTGGCTTTTTATTTTTTACATATTGCCCCCTTCCTGAGCGGTATGCAAATTAAGGTCAATGTACCGACATCTCTTGTACTCTTTTCAGAAAGGAATACAGTAATGTATTCTTCTGCAAACAATTTTGATCATTTCTTTCATCGTTAAGGGAACATTTAGAGGGGATATATTCTAACTTTGCTTTCCTCAACCTAACCTAACAGAGGTTGAGAATCTTTGCGAGGGATACGAGACGCGTTGCTGGAAAAAATGAGAACCGGTTGGAGAATATTTTAGATTGCAAAGTTGAAAGGCTGCGGTTTGTGTGCTTTGACAACTGAGTTTTATTTTCCAAAAAATAATTGAGATTTTTTAGCTAAACAGAAGATTTTATGTGTCAAGATGTTTCTGGAATACTGTATAGTATGTTGATGCTTTTAATCATTTATATTTTTATTTATTGAATGATTTAGATTTTTCTTTATTAGTTTAATCGTTTATCTTCTGTATTTTCCAACAACTGATCTCTTCGTTCTGTATTTCCTATTACCTTCTGTAACCTCTCACAGACGAACGCTGTAATATTTTTGGAAGCCTTTTGAATTCCACAATTCACATAGTATTTGAATCATTTATTTAATCATTTACATTTTTATTTATTAATTTAATCATTTATCTTTTGTATTTTGTATTTCCTATTACCTTCTGCGACCTCTCTCAGGTGAACGCTGTAATTTATTTTGGAAGCTTCTTGTAATTTCAGTCAGTGGCCCCTTTTGTGGGCGTGTTCCTTATGACTAGGGGTTAGTCTTGTTAATAAAGAGAAGAGATGTGTTCAAAGTTTGCTTATTCTGTATTGTAATGTAGAAAATAAACACCTATGAAGCTAAATGTTTGAAGTAACTGAAATATTCCTCTGTATTCACAGCTCCAGCGAGTTTGATGGTGACGAAGACGTGTGGCAGAGAGTACGTCATTCAAGAATTGACTCTGCAAAAGCGGCTGATCATTAACACAACCACCGTTTCCTGTAGAGTCAAGTCCTCGTTCCATCCACAGACCCTTCTTGCAGACTACATGTCCTCAGGTGGATAGACAGTTATATTCTCAAGTTGTTTTAAACTTGCAGAAAGATTTGACTGTAGAGTGAGGGTTAATTGTGAGTTTCCTGCCGGAAATATTTCATCCTGCTATTAAATCACTATTTCCGTTAATGTTACCTATTGTGGTAGTTGTAAATCATCCTGTCACATTGAAATTTTTCAAGCAGCTACTTTATAGCATTTCAAACAGCTACTTTATAGCATTTCAAACAGCTACTTTATAGCATTTCAAACAGCTACTTTATTAGTACTAAATAGTTTCTGGTTGAGGAGAGTGGTGTCAGCAGTATGCCTCATGTAGTGTATATTAGCCATTACGAAATAATTCTAGACTTTCCTGTGAGCCCTCATAGACGTCCCATTTTCCTGCCTCCCACTCTGCTGTAAGCCTTCTTTAACTCCTTTCTTTCCCATTACCATCAAGAGAGGGCCTCCTTTGCTTCTTCCAAAATAGATAGCTGGGTATCTTCAGTAGGATATGAGATTCTTGCTAACAAATATTGTGTTTTATTTGATGAAAAGCTCAGATTAATATGAAGCACAGGCCGTCCCCAGCTTACGACGGTGGTTCCGTTCTGATGCCGCATCGGAAGCCGTGAATGGTTTTAACCCGAAGTATCGTTGAAAATCGTAAGAAAGCCTTACTTTTCCTCATTTGGGTGTCTTGTAAATGATGTAACATGCATTTGTATTGAGTTTTTCATCAAAAAACCTCCAAATTTTTACCATTCTGACGTTTAGGCGCCATATTTCTTCCGTCGGATGGGTGTCTTAAACCCAGAACGTGCGTCGTAACCTGGGAAATAATTTCTGAATACACTTGAAGAGCGTCGTAAGCTCGGAACATCTTGAGCCGAGCCTGCTGTAACCCGGGGACTGCCCGAGTTCTCTTGTTGAAAGTTTGTAAAACAAGTTTAATGTCGAACACAAACTCAGATAGCCACGGGGTTTGGTTCGAAGAGTTGCCGTACTCTCACTTTTATGCAGAAGATTCTGTAACTTCAGCTGCCCGTAGGCGGGTAGGGCCGTCAATGCACCTCACGCAGTGCACTGTAGGCCCCTAGCTGCAACTTCTTTCATTCCTTTTACTGTACCTCCATTCATAGTCTCTCTCTTCTAATGTACTTTCCTCAACCTTCACCCGATAGTTGTTTCATAGTGCAGTTGTTAACCTTTCAAGCCTTTTCATTTTACTCAGTTTCCCCTTCCAGCGCTGAACGAACCAGTCGTGGGTCCCAGCGCTTGGTCCTTTGCCTGAATTTTGTACTCCATTCCTAGAAGCGCTTTTAGTCAGCAGATTCATTTTCTTGCTAAGAATCGCACGAAGACATTTTGAGCGTTTTAGTACGTTGGAGTGTCCCTCCTCACTTTGGCATTAAGGGACGTCGATGTTCATAAAGCATCAGATTGAATGTAGCCGTTATACCGTCTCTAAAACGCATCTCTAAAGCGGCAGGCTTTATGAGATGATAAATCCGATGATAATTTGCCGAGGTCGTGTTGGATTGTATCATCCATTAAAAAAAAATGGTCAGATTCAAGTAAAAGTATTTCGGAAGAATATTTTCATAAACCGGACGTAAAGAGACAGTTTTGAAACGCTTCTATTTTGTAATAGGTGCCTTGTTGTTTGTTGGTATGAATGCCAAGGTTGCAATAACGTTACGTAACCCACAATTTTGGGCGTGTCTCAACACCCATTGCTTCTGTGGTCTTTTCCATTTGATGGTAAATATTTTCCCTTCATTTCTGTTACTTAATTACTTTGCAACTTATTGGAAATCTAGAAAATATTTGAGTGCAGGTTGTAAGTTAGGGTCTTGTTACTTATTTGTCTTTGTTACTTATCAGAAATATAGGAATGATTAAAGTGCAGTGTGTAATATTATTGTTACTCAACGGACTTTGTTACTTACGAGATAGACCAGACTCCCAAATCTGGTGTCAAGTTGAGGTGGTAATTATGCTTTCAGAAAAAGTGCTTGTGAATAGTCGTATAGTAATATTCAATCATTGCTTTGGTAAAGTATCTGAGATTTATCTTTCCTTGCGCCATTAACCTTCTTTCTTTTTTCAGGTGAAAATTTGGCTACCATGGCCGACTTGAAGATGGTGAGGAGGAGAGTGGATAGGACGATAAAGAAGAAAGTGAGAGAGAGAGAGAGAGAGAGTTGGTTACAGACCCCACTGCCCTATGGACGCTTTGCAGATGTTGCAAAGATGCGTATGTGCAAGGTGTGTGGTAAGACTTTTTGATTTTACGATTGTTAAAGTGAGGACTGTTATCTGTACGAAGTTTTGTGGGCGCACTAAATGGACCAATTGAGGATTGAAGAAGCCCTTTGGCAAGAGTCCCTCTGATGGGGGGTAGCGTCGTCAGTGCACCTCACAAGTGTGCACTGTAGGCATTGCTTAATAAGGTTCTTTGTTGCTTAGAGTTGCTTGCTATCTTGCTATCCACCCTCTTCTAAAAATTGTTTCATAGTGCAACTGCAGAAGGTTATCCTATTCCTGTTACGCCTGTCAGACCTCCCATCCCTCAATTCCCCTTTCAGCACCGAATGCCCTCGTCGTAGTACCCAGCGCTTAGCCTCTGGCCTAAATAATGTATAACGTTCCATTGCATTTACTGACAACAGGTCAATGTTCGGCTTACTTAGACTTGCGGCAGACTGGACGTAGATCGTATACATGTTTGGTGTCCCTCTCGAGTTCCAAGTTTTCAATTGCAGCGTCTGTAAATGGTTTTATCAGCTTAGTTTTGGGTGTCCAAATTGTGTGTGGGGCTTTTAACGCTGTTTTCTTTGCAATTGTTACGGTGAATTGATAGTACAGTGGCTGTACTTAACTCTTGGCCTGGTCATGTAGGAATCTGAAGCAAGTAATGTCCTGAAGATGGAGACTCCAAATCAATTATAGCTCCACAAATTTTAACCCGGTCACTTCCAAGATCAAACAGCGTTTTTGCTTTCTTCATGGAATGTTTGGTCAACAGCAGGGGAATCCTGTAGTTAACAACATCCATTTCTGTGGTAGCATGCATATTTCTAATTTAGCTGAGCAGGTTAATAATTTTGATCGAAGGAGCCATGACACTGTCAGTGAAAGTGTACGTCAAGGCCAGCTCTTGAGAAATAGCCTCACATTTGTAATTACTGAACTATCCTTAGTTGAGGCACTCTATTCCAAATACAGTGCGTTCTTGACTTACGGTGGGGGATCCGTTCCAGCACCGCACCGTAAGTCAATTTTTCCCCGTTATATGCACCCTAACAGCGCTTATAGCACCGTAACATGATGTAAGTGCTGTTAACTTGATGCAGCATCAAGTTACGGCGCTGTCAAACCCCATTAATGGCACTGAAAAAGCGCCATAAGATCGAATCGCCCTAAGTCAAGGACGCACCGTGCAGTTTTAGAATGGCCGAAGTCTAGATCAGCACATTCTGTTCTTGATTGCTCTCTTAGTGTCTGTAATTGGCTACTGTTCGCGTCATGTGCATAACCCGTAAATACTGACAGAAACACTGTTTACAAGTCACTTTTACATGCATTTGGACATTCACGTTCCCAGTGGAATCGAGAATTGCGTATTAAGCCTGATACAGACACCACCCTACTTAAAAATGATTTATGTTCGAAACAGCCATTTGTATGTTGAATTGTTTGTAAGTTGGTTACTGTAATCTTCATAACAGTGCATTTTAAAATCAATGCTGTACACTACTGTACGTTTTAAAATCAATACTGTGCACTAGTGTACATTTTAAAATCAATACTGTACACTAGTGTACATTTTAAAATCAGTACTTTACACTACTGTACGTTTTTTCATCCTAAAACACAGTACACTGTACATAGACAGTACTGTATGTACAGAATAGGGCGCAAAAAACAGAATTTTAGATTACGGGTGGCAAAGGGGAGCTCTCTGAACACAATTTTAAATTGCAAATAAATGTTTGTAAGTTGAATGTTCGAAAGTGGGTTGGCATCTGTAGTTTACTGGCCGTCAGTCTCCTACCAAAGTTGAACGTGGGTGAACTTTAGCAGAATATAGGGAAGCTATTTTAAACCATCTCACCCTTGTCTCCTAAAGATAGTTTCGCATTTTACGTCACTGAGAAACTCACTTGGATTATTCCCCTATGTAGGGAAGTGCCATCATTGCACCTCATGTGGTGCACTGTAGGCATCAAGACACATTTACACTTGTCAGTGAATATCAAAGTGACAAAATTTATTTGTAAATATAAAAGTGTTGTAATAATTTTTCGTTCCTTTTGTTGTGTTTTGACAAATTGATGGGAAGATCTGTCGCCAAAAATAACTTCTTACTTATCTCTGGAGTCCTATTTAATTGCTTCAGGCAGTTTGGTGCCCATATTACCATTGCTCTTAAACCTTGGGATGTTTCATAGTCTCTGCATAATGATCTTTTCAAGTCTTGGGTCTAAGTTCACTTGCTTTGAGGGACAATCAAGCACAATTTCATTCAGAATGGGAACAACGTTTTAGAACTGAGAGGGTCAGCTTTTATAGACATTCAAGCGAGACCAATTCTCATGCTTCTTCCAAGTTAACACCCGAGATTCTCCTCTGATCTGAAATGCGGTTAATTATCTCTTGCGTCACTCTGTCATGGGATGTTCGAATGTCATTGTGATTCTTACTGCAGGTTGCTTTTTGTGCAAAATGGATGATTCTTGAGTTGAGCGTCTTGCCGTGTTTTTTATTTTGCTATTATTCAGAAGACGAAGAACACTGTTCATAAATGAACACGCCCACCGAAGGGGCCATTGACTTGAAATTCAAGCTTCCAAGGAATATTTTGGTGTTCATTCGAAAGAAGTAACAGAAGCAGCTTATGAAAAATTGACAAACAAGAGACCAGTTCTCTGCTCTTTTCTCTCGTCCAAAATCTGGAAGGTATGAGGAGGTATTGGGAGATTGCCCCCTCTCGTGGGAGATTGCCCCCTCTCTTGGGAGATTGCCCCCTCTCATTCAAGAGGATTGAGAATGTCATTGTAGACTCTCACCTTGAAGTCACATCAATGTGAGTAGTTTGTAGACTGTGCCCTCTGCTAATTGACACCGCTTGGAGTTTGCAGACTGTGCCCTCTGCTAATTGACACCACTTGCAGTTTGCAGACTCTGCCCTCTGCTAATTGACACCGCTTGCAGTTTGCAGACTGTGCCCTCTGCTAACTGACACCGCTTGCAGTTTGCAGACTGTGCCCTCTGCTAATTGACACCGCTTGCAGTTTGCAGACTGTGCCTCCTGCTGATTGACATTGCTTGGAGGTTTGATTGTGTCGGCCCTCGTTATGTAGAAGTCGACTCATTCTGTCAGCCTGGACACTTCTGCTTCCAAGGGATGGCAAATTGCTTGTTGGGGGGGAGGGTGTCCCTTCAACCCTTAATATTTTAGGACAAGGCAGAAACCTTCACACAGAGCTACTGTTTCAAAGACCTTGTGAAATTCTTGAACTCATAAATTTTGTCTTTTTTTTCATAGCATCATGAAGCAATATTGCAACCACTGCAAGAATAAAGTGCATTTTCCACTGCAGTTATCATCTAAGCATTCACCCAAAATCCTCGCTGTTTAATTATCTCCTCTCGCCATTTTTTATATCTTGAAAGACCATATCCGTAGCCATGTTGCCTTGTAGGTGTCGCCATGCAATGGGACGAACACCTGGGCTCTTGCATTAAGGGATCTGGGTCTTGTCGTGCTGTTTTGATAATGTCGTGGGAATTCTTATGTCGTTTATTACATGTTTAAGTAGTGGATTTTATTTTTACATACATACAGGTGGTCAGTAGCTTTTTATTTCTGACCCTTCAGTGTCTGTAATCTATTATTGCGTCTCAAGTCTTTTATTAAGTATGTATTGCTTTTCGTATCCTGCTAAAAGATATTTACCGAAGGTTTAGGACAGTTGACTGAAAACCTTGCTCAAATGATATCAGTTCCTGAATGGGGTCAGCAACTAGCAAATTCTCCAGGTTCCTTTTTGTCTGAGAGAAGTCACAGGTTCTCCAGAACCTCATAACGTCACCAACATTTGTAGGCAGTAAAGAGAACTAAGTACAGGCGGTCCCCGGATGATGTCTGTGGTTCCGTTCCGACGCTGTGCTGTAACCCGGAAAAAGACGTAACCCAGAATGTCGCAAGAAAAATGTATAAAAATGAGAATTTTGGTGATGAAAGCCTTACATTTAATCCTCTGAGTGTACTGTACAGTAATTTACTTGCATTCTGATGTGGTATGCAACCAAAAACCTCCAAATTTTGACTCTTATATTGTAGCTGTACTTATGTACTTTTACTGTTCTGTCGCAGCATAAGACGGCGACGTAACCTCGGAACATCCGCTGTAACCTGGAACTGGTTTTTCTATTATATTTGAAAAGCATTGTAAACTTGGGGCAATGTAAAATCGCGACGTAACCTCGGAACATCCGCTGTAACCCAGAACAGATTTTTTCATTAATATATTTGAAAAGGTGACGTAAGCTTGGAACAACATAAGACGGCGACGTAAACACGGAGCGATGTAACCCGGGGACTGCCTGTATTCCACTTGTTGCTCTCTCACCACCAGTGTGTGTTTTAAGGATGGAGTCATTTGATAATAACATGATTTGCTTCCCGAGAATAATTGAAATCACTTGAACCATTGGGCTGAAAGTATCAGCTTGCAAATGCATTGTGTTGACGATGTCATGATATGTCGTCTAGATTTGGAGTTTAAATCAGTACAGGTCTAGATTCAGAAGTGTGCAAGTGCTGCCTGCAGGAACCTAACAACACCTCGTTGCATTTGTCATACTTTAGCTTTCCGTGGCTAAATCCTTCTTTATAAGAGTGGCAGTTATGACTTGGACCATCAACAGATGGTCTCTTGTTTGTCACTTGCGCAAGTTGTATTTCGACAGAGATCTTTCACATTCACAATTGATCCCTGATCCCCTTTTCCTGCCGAGAGCAAGATTCGCTGAACGGCAGAAGCACCAATATGTAGGAAATGTCTCTCGCTGTCGAACTTCTCAGTTCCAGAGGTCCTACATTCCTCACGCCGTCTCCCCGAGGGTGTCGTGCAGTTGGAACTTCGGAAGTTCAAGCGAAGGTGCAGTGCATTACTACCCAAATGCTGTTCTCCTTTATTTTAATACATTTTTATCTATTTTTTTTAATTTATTGATTTATTTTTTCCTTTCTAATAAGTGGGATCTCTTCTTTATGTATTTTCCTTTACCTCCTCTTACTTTGATCAGGGTTCATCTACTGAATTATATAATAATAATAATAATAATAATAATAATAATAATAATAATAATAATAATAATAATAATAATCAGCTCGTATCTCGTCTGTAGTATTGAGACCATGTGATTAAACTGTGCATTTCTGAAGTTGATTGGAGACTGTCTGTCATTATTATTATTATTATTATTATTATTATTATTATTATTATTATTATTATTATTATTATTATTATTATTATTTGTCCCACTTTCACAGAAAAGTGACCTTGCAAAAGCAATAGGTTGACCTAAGCACTCCAACCATTGTGGTCAAGGCCTCCTAAGCATCAGATGCTCTTGGATCTAAGCAGTTTCTAGCATACTAAATGGTTCCTATCAGTTATGGGACTCTTTGCATACAGTTGCTAAATGTTAACTAAACAGTGATGTACAATCACTAAACACTTACATTCACAATACACTTACACTCACTAAGCACTCACACTTACAGTATACTCACACTCACTAAATGCTCACACTCGCTCTACACTCACACTTACTATACACTCACACTCACTAAACACCAAAAACTCACTGAATGCTAAACACTCACACTCACTAAACACACACCCTTACTATACACCCATACTAAACACACACCCTTTCTATACATTCATACTAAACACACACCCTTACTATACACCCATACTAAACGCACACCCTTACTATACACTCGTTCACTAAACACATACCCTTACTGTACACTCATACTAAACACTCACCTTTACTGTACACTCACACTCACACTCACTAAACACTCACACTTACTATACACTGACACTCAATAACACTAAACACTCACTGAATACTCAACACTCACTATACACTAAATGCTCACAAAACACTCACTAAATACTCATTGTACCCCAAACACTCAGTAAACATTCACTAAACACCCACTTAATCCTTAAACATTCACTAAACACCCACTTAATCCTAAACACTTATTAAACACTCAACTCATTAAGTGTTCACTAAGCATTCACTATGCACTAAACATTCACTATGTACTCACTATACACTAAGCACTCACTAAACATTCACTAAGAAGCACTCACTATACACTAAACACTCACTAAGCCCTAAATGCTCATTAAACCCCTAAACACTCACTATACACTAAACAGTCAATGAACATTCACTAACCACTCATTAAACATTCACTAAACACTCACATACTAAACATTCACTAAACACTAACATTCTCAAGACATTCACTAAACATTCACTGAATACTTACTGAACATTCACTACACACTAACATCCACTAAGCCCTAAACACTCATTAAACATTCACTGAATACTACTAAACATTCACTAAACACTAACATTCAATAAACCCTAAACACTCACTAAACATTTACTGAATGCTTACTAAACATTCACTAAACACTAACATTCAATAAACCCTAAACACTCACTAAACATTCACTAAACACTAGCATTCAGTAAACCCTAAACACTCACTAAACATTCACTAAACACTAACATTCAATAAACCCGAAACACTCACTAAACATTCACTGAATGCTTACTAAACATTCACGAAACACTAACATTCAATAAACCCTAAACACTCACTAAACATTCACTGAATGCTTACTAAACATTCACTAAACACTAACAATCAAAAAACCCTAAACACTCACTAAACATTCACCGAATACTTAATAAACATTCACTAAACACTATCATTCAATAAACCCTAAACACTCACCAAACAGTCACTGAATACTAACTAAACATTCACTATACACTAACATTCACTAAACTCTAAACACCCACTAAACATTCACTAAACATTAATATTCACTAAACCCTAAATACACACTAAACATTCACTGAATACTTACTATACATTCACTATACACTAACATTCACTAAACCCTAAATACTCACTAAACATTCACTGAATACTTACTAAACATTCACGAAACACTAGCACTCACAAGACATTCATTAAACACTAAACATTCACTGAGTACTTACTAAGCATTCACTAAACAAACATTCACTAAAAACTAACATTCACTAAATATTCACTGAATACTTACACACTGAACATTCACTTAATACTTACATACTAAACATTAACATTCACTAAACCCTAATCACTAACACACTAAAAATTCACTTAACTTCAAACACTCACTAAACACTAAACATTCCCTAAACCCTAAACACTCACTAAAAATCCACTGAATGCTGACACACTAAACATTCAATAACACTAACATTCACAAAACATTCACTAAACCAAAACTAAACATTCACTAAACCCTAAACTAAACATTTACTAAACAGGAGATCTGAAAAATAATATAAAAATTAACAGAGGAATAATAATAATAATAATAATATAATAATAATAATAATAATAATAATAATAATAATAATAATAATAATAATAATAATGATAATAATAATAATAATAATAATAATAATAATAATAATAATGTGATTGATTGTTATGTAATGAAAAACTTTCATGTCATTAAAAGTGATTTAGTCAGTTAATTGATTATATAATTATTTAATTAAAGTAAATCTAATAATTAATTAAAATAAATAATTTAATTATTAATTAAATCATTAATAATAATTAATTACAAAGGTTTACAAATCTGTCAGTTTTACCTTTAACGAGGAACTGGCAGCCATTTTTAAGGTGTTATTTAATTATTGAATTAATTAGTTATTTAATTGTTATTAGTTATTAATTGTTATATAATTAATTAGTTTTTTAATTGTTATATAATTAATGTTATTTAATTATTTCATTAAATATTTATTTAAAATTGTTATTTTATTGTTTTCTTTGTTTACAAAGCAAGTTAGGTTAGCATGTGTTCATGTCTTGTAAATTTGTTCAGTTATTATTATTATTATTATTATTATTATTATTATTATTATTATTATTATTCCTCTATTGATTTTTATATTATTTTTCAGGTCTCCTTCCATGCCCACACCCCACTTCGACCACAAGCACCATAATGGAAGCTGAAATCGACCCCAGATTCGGCAGATTTTAAGGCACGATGAACCCATCAGTCCCCCAAATTCACAATTAAATGGCCCTCTTGCCTCCTCACCCGACAACCCACCCCATCATGACCCTCTTCTTAAAAGCCAGACATCCTCTTAAGGATTAGTTTCCTTCGTCCTGGTTCCTGTCGGCTCGACTTACGTCCTCCGCCTCTTCGGTAAGCAACCTGTAATGGACAGGGTACAAGTAGTTGCTTGTTCATGTCTTGATTTATTCACCTGACTTGGCATTATCAAAAGTCCCTCTTCCTTCTTTTACTGTCTGTACCCCTTCCCTTCCTAATCGTTCTTCTTCAACACCTCCCCAAGCAACCGCATTCCATTCTATCTCTTCTTCCCCATTTATCCTGTTTCCTGTAATAATTGCCGCACGTCCCCGTCGACTATAAGGCCACGTCGCCATTCATAATTCTGGCCAGGTACATTCCTCACAACACCACCTACCACTCTACCCATGAACCAAACCTCTTTTCTCATCCTTCTCCCTTTATTTTCCTAATTAATTTACCTCCTTTCCTCTCTTATCTCAACCACTTTCTTTTTCATTAGACAGAGGGCTGCTCCCAGGGTCTTTTGGTGTCCTTGCCCTTTTAAATACCCTGGTCCTACTTTTTTTGCAGGTGGAATTATCTCTAGTATTCTTCTTTCCGTCAGAAATATATTCTTGCCTTCAGTCATCCAAGTTGCCACCTTTATTTCAGATGCATCTGCAATTTATTGTGACATATGAGGAACTTATCCAAAGTTCCGGAGGTCCTTTATTCCTCACACTGTTGGACTTTGGAACAGTCTCCCTGAGAGGACGTCCTGCAATTAGAACTTCAAAAGTTCAAGCGAAGACGCAATGCATTACTACCCTAATGCTATTCTCCTGGTATTTGAATACATTTTTAGCTATTCATTCCTTTGACTGTACCTCCATCTTACTTTCCTCAACCTTCTCCTGACAAGTTCCTTAGTGCTTCGAATGCGAATGGTTTTCCTCTTCCTGTTACGCTTCTCAACCCTTTTTATTCTCCTCAGTTTCCCTTTCTTCCTTGAATGACCTTGTCGTAGGTCCCAGCACTTGGTCCTTGGCCCAGATTTTATATAATATTCCATTCCATTCCAACAAGGAATCCTCTCCAGGGACTGTAGGAATGCAGCTGTACTCTTTCTGTTTGATAAATGTCCTTCCTCTGTTGGTCTACCTACCAGGATCTTAAGGTCTTCACCAGTCTTGCATTTTGCAAGATGGCTGGTTGCAATATCAACACATTCAGAGGACCTCCTTCAAAGAGGTCTTCGCCAATCTTGCATTTTGCAAGATGACTGGTTGCTTTGTCAACGTCTGCTGTTTTATTTGCAACATTCCAAGTATTCCCAATTGCTTTTTCCAAAGTGATGGGCACTTTCTCTGAAATAAACTGCAACGGGTCTGCGCCCTCAGTCGCCATCTTCTCGACCAAATTTTTTCCCGTAGTAATTACTTTTCAGAGATGTCACAGGAACGGCAGAACCTCATTGAAGTATCTTTAGGCATGAGGGACATCTTGGTCCTGCCTGCTGAGGAAGAAGAAGCCTGGTGACTTTGAACTCTCTCCTGCAGAAGGTGTTCCTCTTGTTACATCTTTCAAACCTCTACACTCTCGGTTTTCCTTGAAGCACTGAATGACCTTGTATGTCCCAGTAGTTGGCCTTTGGCCTAAATTTTATATTCCATTCCATTCCATAGGCAGCTTCAAGAAGGCACAGTTTTTGCTGCTCTGCACATACAAATGTGGAAGTCTTTCTCAAAGAAGTCACATGACTTCAGCCTTCCTTCAAGAAATGATGGCGGGTTTTTCAACGATTGGGCATATTAAGCCTGTTATCTCAGTCTGATAGACACAATGATAGGCGTAATGTGATTGATAAATTTTATATGAAAAACTTGTTTTATGTTATATAAAAACAGTAGTTTTATTCTAAGTAAATCTAAGGGTTTATACTCTGAATAAGATTTCAGTGTGCTAACCCAACGAGAACTAAGACTTCTGGTGCAAGTTCTTGTTAATTCATTTAATGACTCATTTTCATCTTGCAAGCAACTGCAATTTGTACAGAAATGGTCTGTTGATTCCATATATATTATCTTTCTGGTTTGTTATCTGTATCTTTGGTAACATTTCCCCAGTCCTTTGTTTTCAGAGCGCCTCCCCTTTGCCACCTGTAAATTCAGTACGTTCAGATATTGTATAGCGTGCCTGTTCTGTTCATACAGTGTGTTGTGTTTTAGGATGAAAAAATGTACAGTACTGTACAGTACACCCCCCGTATTCGCGTTCTCATGGTTCGCGGACTCACGCATTCGCAGGTTTCTCTGTGGAACATATCTAGCCATCATTCGCGGAAAATTCGCCCATTCGCGTTATTTTTCACTGAGAAATATTCACTAATTACTGTATTTTCATATAATTTTCATGAATAAATGCACTTTTTGTGATAAACCTACTAAAATACTCAGGTATAAGCATTTTTACATGGTTTTTCTAGGTTTAAGCTATCAAAATGGGCAGTTCTGAGTGTTTTAGAGGGGTTTTAAGCATTCGCGGATTTGACCTATTCGTGGGGGGGTATGGGACGCATCCCCCGCAAATACAGGGGGTTCACTGTATTGATTTTATAACAAACTGTACTTGAGTAGACATGAAGAGTACAGTAACCAGTTTAGAAACAATTCGAAATGCAAACGGCCGTCCGGAACGTAACTCGTTTGTAAGTAGGGTGGTGTCTGTGTTCTCTGCTAAGAGTGATAGTTTCTATGAGGTTTCCTACTGTGTTTAACTTATAATCAGTATTATCGTAGAAGAAAGACACTGTCAGCTCCTCTTGTTGTACGTGACCTTGACACGTCAAGATGGATGTGGTATATTCTTAGTCGTTAGAGAGTTCAGTCCCTGTCGAACTTCTCCAGAGTTCCAGAGGTCCTTTATTCCTCACACCATTGGACTGTGGAACAGGCTCCCTGAGAGGATGTCCTGCGATTTGAACTTCAAAAGTTCAAGCAACTTCAAAAGTTCAAGCGTAGATGCAATGCTTTACTACCCTAATGCTATTCTCCTTGTATTTGAATACATTTTTATATATTTATTAATTTATTTTTTTCTTTTTAATGAGTGAGATGTCTTCTCTCTATTTCCCCATATTTCCTCTTACTTCTTCCTAATGAGCACCTTCATATTCTTTGGAAGCTTGAATTTCAAGTCAGTGGACCCTTTGGTGGGCTTGTTCCATATGAATAGGGGTTTTCAACTTCTGAATAATAATAATAATAATAATAATAATAATAATAATAATAATAATAATAATAATAATAATAATAATAATAATAATAATAATAATAATCTAGTTAGTAGAGGCATTCTCGTTCAGCTGAGTTGATATATTCCATTTTTTCAGGTCCTTTCCGATTAGAAAAAGTTAAAAGAAGATGCAATCAGGAATCACCTTATGGACCCCAGCGGACATGGAATCATATTACGTAAGTGCCGCCACTATTCCTAATTCTGACACCATTGTCCGATAGGTGGTGGACCTATTCCCGAAAAAAACAGAAGCTCCAGATGAAGCTGGAATGTCATAAACTGGAACCCATTTGCTTGTTGGTGTCTGTGCAAGCAGTCGTTTCTTTTCGGAAATGTTACCTGCCGTTTAGAACTCGTTTGTTTATCGTTTCTGTTACTTTGAAGAGAGTTCCTGGACTCCTGTTTGACTGGTGGTATTTCAGGATTCCTTTTTGGTGTTACCGGAAAGACGAAGGTCCTTAGAAAGGTTTTGGGAGATGGGGAGGTCGGCCATTACAATGGTCTTGTACGTTGTAGACAAACGTTATCTTATATAGATAGAAGAAACTTCTAAATTTATCAGATATTGATAGAAAAGCTTCTAAATTCTGTACCGGAATTCTCTTGTTCATTTGCTGTTGAATTCTGGAAGGTCTTGACTTCGATGCCGTTGTTCCAGTACAGTGATTTTCAAGTCTAAAAGTCTTTGACGTTATTAAAAAGCGTCACGAACCGTTAAAAGTCTTTGACGTTATAAAAAAGCGCCGCGAACCATTGCCCTTGTATTTTTAAGGTCGTTTCTGTGTGTACTGTATTCGTTACGTTATTTCTTGGTAATTATTGTCATTATATTGATATACTCTTCTGTGTTCCCATTTCATATCCTGTTGTGTACTTGCAGCAAATTTTGTGTTTGAAACAAGCGAAAACCGCAATTTTACGTTGATGTACCCTGTACCTTATATGGTGCCCTTTCGTTATCATTTCCTAATTATCCGCGTCGTTGTTTGAACATTTTTCATTTGCTTTCTCATCTGCCTCGGTCGAGATGGGTCGTTGTGGTTCCTCTACTCAGGATGTGTTGTTAAGAGGATTGGTATCACTTCTGCTATCAGAATTGGTATCAGGACTGGTATCACTATTGCTAACAGAATTGGTATCACTTTTGCCATCAGAATTGGTATCAGGTTTGGTACGACTGTTTCTATAGAATGGGTACCAGGATTGGTATCACTATTGCTATCAGAATTGGTATCACTGCTGCTATCAGAATTGGTATCACTTCTGCTATCAGAATTGGTATCACTCCAGCTATCAGAATTGGTATCAGGACTGGTATCACTGTTGCCATCAGAATTGGTATCACTATTGCTATCATAAGTGGTATCACTTTGCTATCAGAATTGGTATCACTCCAGCTATCAGAATTGGTATCAGGACTGGTATCACTATTGCTATCAGAATTGGTATCACTATTGCTATCATAATTGGTATCATAATTGGTATCACTTTGCTATCATAATTGGTATCACTTTGCTATCAGAATTGGTATCACTCCAGCTATCAGAATTGGTATCAGGACTGGTATCACTATTGCTATCAGAATTGGTATCACTATTGCTATCATAATTGGTATCATAATTGGTATCACTTGCTATCAGAATTGGTATCACTCCAGCTATCAGAATTGGTATCAGGGCTGGTATCACTATTGCTGTCAGAACTGGTATCACTATTGCTATCAGAATTGGTATCATAATTGGTATCACTTTGCTATCAGAATTGGTATCACTCCAGCTATCAGAATTGATATCAGGACTGGTATTACTATTGCTATCAGAATTGGTATCATAATTGGTATCACTTCTGCTATCAGAATTGGTATCACTCCAGCTATCAGAATTGGTATCAGAACTGGTATCACTATTGCTATTAGAATTGGTATCACTATTGCTATCAGAATTGGTATCATAATTGGTATCACTTCTGTATCAGATTGGTATCACTCCAGCTATCAGAATTGGTATCAGGACTGGTATCAGAATTGATATCAGGACTGGTATCACTATTGCTATCAGAATTGGTATCATAATTGGTATCACTTCTGCTATCAGAATTGGTATCACTCCAGCTATCAGAATTGGTATCAGAACTGGTATCACTACTGCTATCAGAATTGGTATCACTATTGCTATCAGAATTGGTATCATAATTGGTACCACTTCTGCTATCAGAATTGGTATCACTCCAGCTATCATAATTGGTATCAGAACTGGTATCACTATTGCTATTAGAATTGGTATCACTATTGCTATCAGAATTGGTATCATAATTGGTATCTCTTCTGATATCAACTGGTATCACTCCAGCTATCAGAATTGGTATCAGGACTGGTATCACTATTGCTATCAGAATTGGTATCACTATTGCTATCAGAATTGGTATAATTGGTATCACTTCTGCTATCAGAATTGGTGTCACTATTGCTATCAGAATTGGTATCAGGACTGGTATCACTATTGCTATCAGAATTGGTATCAGAATTGGTATCACTTCTGCTATCATAATTGGTATCATTATTGCTATCAGAATTAGTATCAGGATTGGTATCACTATTGCTATCAGAATTGGTGTCAGGATTGGTATCACTGTTGCTATCAGAATTGGTATCATAATTGGTATCACTTTTGCTATCAGAATTGGTGTCACTCCAGCTATCAGAATTGGTATCAGGACTGGTATCACTATTGCTATTAGAATTGATATCACTATTGATATCAGAATTGGTATCATAATTGGTATCACTTCTGATATCAGACTGGTATCACTCCAGCTATCAGAATTGGTATCAGGACTGGTATCACTATTGCTATCAGTTGGTATCAATATTGCTGTCAGAATTGGTATCATAATTGGTATCACTTCTGCTATCAGAATTGGTGTCACTATTGCTATCAGAATTGGTATCAGGACTGGTATCACTATTGCTATCAGAATTGGTATCACTTCTGCTATCAGAATTGGTATCACTATTGCTATCAGAATTAGTAATAGGATTGGTATCACTATTGCTATCAGAATTGGTGTCAGGATTGGTATCACTGTTGCTATCAGAATTGGTATCACTATTGCTATCAGAATTGGTATCAGGATTGGTATCACTATTGCTATCAGAATTGGTATCACTCCAGCTATCATAATTGGTATCAGGATTGGTATCACTATTGCTATCAGAATTGGTGTCACTATTGCTATCAGAATTGGTATCAGGACTGTTATCACTATTGCTATCAGAATTGGTATCACTTCTGCTATCAGAATTGGTATCACTATTGCTATCAGAATTGGTATCAGGACTGGTATCACTATTGCTATCAGAATTGGTATCAGGATTGGTATCACTGTTGCTATCAGAATTGGTGTCACTATTGCTATCAATTGGTATCACTATTGCTGCTATCAGAATTGGTATCACTATTGCTATCATAATTGATATCAGGGCTGGTATCACAGTTGCTATCAGAATTGGTATCAGGATTGGTATAACTTCTGCTAACAGAATTGGCATCAATATTGCTGTCAGAGTTGGCATCACTTCTGCTATCAGAATTGGTATCAGGATTGATATAACTTCTGCTAACAGAATTGGCATCACTTCCGCCATCAAAATTGGCATCACTTCTGCTATCAGAATCAGTATCACTTCCGCTATCAGAATTGGTATCACTTCCGCTATCAGAATTGGTATCACTTCCGCTGTCAGAATTGGCATCACTTCCGCTATCAGAATTGGCATCACTTCCGCTATCAGAATTGGTATCAGGATTAGCAACACTTCATGTTTCATCTTCTGAATAATAATAGTAATAATAATTAGGTTTTGGTGTTTGCGAAGGAAGTCGTTTCTTTTCGAATAACTTCTATACTTTTCCGTTAGGGACTTTTTCGGGCATCGTTTCTGCTCCTTTTAGTAGGATGGGTATTGGTCTGCTTTTCACGTGAGGGTATTTCATTATTCCGGGATTACTGGAACATCGAATGCCCCTTGAAAATGTTTGGGCATTACTGTATACTGCCATTTTATTAACCTTCCTGTACATTGCAGACCAACATTATTACGTAAAGATAGAAAGAGGAATAACAGAAAGCAATAAATACAACCAAAGGGGAATTAGAGATTGCTTGGCGAAGCATTGACTTCTGGGAAATCGCACGGCAGAACGGAGGGTCGTTTTTATCTCCGAAAAAGGAGCTGGGGTTGCCCAGGCTGGAAGCTTTCACTGAAAAAATAATGCAATTTATAAATAATGGGATCCGAGTGCCCCATCAACAATCAGTTTATTGCATTTTGAATGTCTGTAAATTCTCAACTTTCTGCATACAGTTTGGGTACTTCTGTAGACTAATCTTTTCTGTGGATTATCTCCTTGACCTTCAATTATTTGTCCTCTTGCTTCGACCTTTTCCAGCCCAAATTCTTTATCGTGACCTTGTTCCAATTGTGACCTCCGGTTTATCGACACTTCGACCAATCCCTGCCATTGCCTAGAAGCATGACTCAGTGATCTGAAACTTGTACCTATATTAAATAGATTGCCAAACAAAGAATCATCCCTGCCAAGTCAGGTCAAGTCAGGTCACATCAGCCATTGGTTACAAGCTTTAGTCTCTCATATATCTTGGATATTCTTTAACTTGTTCTTGTGTTTGTTGAATGCATTATTTTCCTCTTGCGTGACCTTGAAAGGTGATGCGCAAGGTTGAATTATTTGTCGTTTTTATTTTGTATTCTCTTAAAAAATTGAAAGGGCCTTCTCCCAAAATTTGTCAGACTCCATCTTTTCATTTTTCAGTTTTAAATCCATTTTTGTGTGTGATTTTATCTTGAGTGCTCCCTGTATTTACACAATTTCTTTGTTGCAGATATTCCGATTGTGCCGTTGGCGACCGGTACAACGTTATTGCACGGCTGAGGTCAGGCTGCGAAGATCTTCCAGTGGTTTGCTCATCGTCAACTCGAAATTGATCTATTATCGTTGCGTAGAGGTTTTTATGGTCTAATTATTGTGTCACTTTTTCCCCAGTGTCCTTTTAATAAACCCTTGAAGTTAATCGTACTTAATAAAGATAGTGAGGTCATGTGATAGTGTGATAGTCACTGTAACCTCACATGGTGGAGTACCAGCATCCAGATTCCATCTAGAATAGAAAAATCTCTCATTCATTTGTCTGTTAAACTCTGAAATGGTCTTTTTGTATAACTCTGAGATGGTGTGCTTGCATATACTGCTGTTTCCAATGCAGGACTTTTTTCAAGTTCAAAATTGTCTGTGAAACTGACATAAAGTATATTATGTACAATTGCCCTTGTGATTTAGTTTTTCAAGTGTTTTTGTAAGTGCTGTGTACTGTAATTTTTTAATAATTTTCATGGTATTTTTGTACTGTTCTGTGTTCCCATTTTGTATATGAATATTTTAGAGTGTGGAAAGTTGCTTTTGCAAGTCAGTGATTGATGTTCACTTGCTATATTGTTATAATTGTAAGAACTGAGTTGACAATTCAGTGCCCAGTTGGCATATCTTTATAAAGCCTTGTGATAAGTTGAAACTTTGGTTATTTTATTTGTACTCTGCAGTGCATAATTATATAGCTGATGAAAATCTTACTTTGTAATCATCAGTTAATTACGTTGGAATGTTGTCACTTTGTAATCATCAGTTAATTATGTTGGAATGTTGTCAAATGTTAGAAAGGGGAGAGAAGCATTCAAAATGAATGTTTGGTATTTTAGAGTGCATTCTCTCTGGGCCAGCCATTTGTATAGAATTTTAAAAGAGATTTTAACCAGACCACTTAGGTAGGATTCTCATCTCACAGTAACATTTTGTGACCACTATGACCAAAATTGGGTAAAATTGAAGATTGTGCTATTTTATGGGAGATTAAATTGTCAAAAAATGCCCAAAATTCATGAAAATTGGTGGATTTTGGATCAGGTTAGGTCAAGTTGGTTCACATTTTTGAGTTTTTTTATGAGTTAATGCCTCTATAATGAGAGTTATAGAAGGCTTTAGTAAAGTTTGGGGCCATCGAATTGTCAAAAATGCCCCAAAATTGTGAAATTTGGTCAATTTTGTGCAATTTGTTCTACCCATAAACCTCTGGTAACACATCTGTACTGTAGTCATTTATATTTTTTGTGTGTGATGGATTTGTAACAAATATTGCCTAGTTTTCCTTAATACGTTTTGGGGAAATGTATACAGATATGTAATTGTAATAACCACATTACCCTCTTAATGATGCCGAAGTCAGGTTGGCAATGTGACCTCGTTCTTGTACTCTGGACGACTCTGGATGTGGATTCAAATCCTACCATGGACATCAGAATTACTGTACTTCATATTCTTGCATTCGGACCTAAGGCTTTGCACCGACGAGCGTGTCCAAAGGGTCTGAAGAATTGAAGTCAAATCTAACTTTACCAACTTGAAAAATCTAAGAATTAATTATTACACCTGAATTTAACTCATAAAATCAATGTAGGTGAAACTGATGGACATTTTTACAGAACACCTTAAGCTTCTCAATTTGAATTTTTGAGCGAACACTTTTACTAGGCTGCTATTTATTAAGTGACTTTCCGCAGTAGAAGGTTGGTTTTGGTACCATTGTCAAGCTGAATGCTCGTACATTGTTTGGGTATGTTCATGATATACAAATTTGGCTAAAAATTAATGCCAGTGACTTACAAGTATCTGTCATTTGTAGAGATTTTAAACCAACTTCGGCTCATTGTTTTATCATATGAGACTTGTTGTATTCCTTTTGTGAAGATAATACTATAAAGTGGAAGTATTAAGCTTTACAGTGACGCCAAAATCATCATTTTAACAACTTTTTAAAGCTTTATTTTGATCTAGTTTTCACATCTTATTGAGCCTGATGAGATTTCAGTCAGTGTCAACAGGAGAAGATTTTCAGCCAATTTCACACATCACTTTGAGTTATATTATAAAGTTCTTATCCTTTTACGAACATACAGTAATAAAGTGCAAGAATTCAGCTTTATAATGGTACCAAAACCAGACTTTTAGTGTGGAAAGTCACTTAGCACATAGCGATCTAGAAAAACATTGTATTTGCCCAAAAATTCAAATTGAGAAGCAAGTGTGTTCTGTAAAAATGTCCATCAGTTTAACCTACATTACTGTACATTGATTTTATAAGTTAAATTTAGGTGTAATAATTAGTTTTTAGATTTTCTAAGTCGGTAAAGTTAGATTTGAGTTTATCGACATACTTATATAGTGAATTGTTGTATATATTCTATCAGACTTCTTTTGTTTCAATCTTGTTCTGGTCAATTTCTGTGTGAAATTGGGTCAAATCTGGTCTCAGTAGGCAAATGTCAGGTCATTTTTGATGTGGAATTTGTAAAGTCTGGTCAAGGCAGGTCTCTGCAGGTCATCTTCTTTGTGAAATGGTGTCAAACCTGGTCTAGGGCCCTCTTCAGGTCATTTGCTTTGTGGAATTGGTTCAAATCTTAGAAGTGTTTTTATATTTGTCCCTTATAAGGTCAGCTTAGAAGTATGGGGTATGGGGCTTAACGTCCACTCTGTGGTCTGTGAGAAATGGAGAACCCAGTCTCCACAGCTCAGCACCAAAGTCAGGGATTTGGTCTGTTAATTCAGCCTGTTTTAACAGCTTTTCGGTTTAATAAATGTTCCAGGAAATATTCCTCGTTATAATTGTTTGCTTCTCCTGTGGTTTATGCCGTTGTGTAGGCCGAGGTGAACTACTTTTTAGACATCCTTGTTCATCAAAGAGGTCCTTTAGGCTGTGAGGTACAGCCATGCTGTCCCGCAGCAGAATATTCCATAGTCATAGGTTTTTTTTATGCTTTTAGCTGTCTCTAAGGATTTGAAAACATCCGATTGCAAAAATATGGTACTTTGTCAGCATGTTGGTGAAGTACAGTGGTGTCCATCTTTCCCTCTTACATCTTCCTTTTCCTAAAACTTCCAAAGGATCTTTCTTTCTTTTATTCATTTAAATCTTCAGCTGAAAACCCATATGGACAAAGTCAAGGGACTATTAATCCAAGGTGGAATCGGCCTGCAGAGAGAGAGACAAACTATAGGAAAAGTTGATCAATAATCATGCGGGAATAGAGACTAAAATTGGTGCACCCAAAAGTCAGGAGACGTCAGCAGAGAAAAGAGATGAATTTGCACCTTGTTTAAATATTTGGAGATCGGTAAGACCAGTAAAACTATTTAGTAGCAAAGATAAAACTCCTTCCCCGTACAACTTTGCCACAGGGTAGTCGTTAACCCGCAGAGGCCTCCCCCTAGAGGATGTCGTTCAATCGGAACTTGATAAGTTCAAGCCAAGATGCAATGCACTATTTTCCTTAAACTATTTTCCTTGCATTTTATTACATTTTTATCCATTTATGAATTTATTTTTCCTTTTAAAATAAGTGGGAGCTGTTATTTCTGTATTTCATTTTGCTTTTTACTTCTCAATGAACACCATAATATTCTTTGGAAGCTTCTGGAATTTCAAGTCAGTGGCCCCTTTGGTGGGCTTGTTCCGTACGAATAGGATTCATCTTATGAGTAATACTGTATTTTATATTAATAATAATTTAGCTGTGGAGTTTATTCTTTTCCTAAATCAACAGGGAACTGGAGATTTGTTTTAGATGTTATTGAAATTTTGTGTGTTTATAAAGTATTCCAAGGTGGTGTATGTTTACATAACTTGTAATTGTGGTCAGAAGAGTATTGTAAATATTATTATTATAGACTGCAGTACAGTATCTGCAAAAATACAAAACTGAGGAAAATGGTAGATACTCCGTTGCCTTACCTCTGATTTTGCAGATACTGCAAATGGGACCCCCTGAATACCCATGCGAAAGCGTTGCAGAATCATTCCGAAACTGCAGTAATTTGTGTGTTAGTGTTTCATGAGCCCTATAGGTGGCATGTATCAATTTTGGACATTTTTGCAGATACTGCAGGTTTCCATTGTAGGGCGGAGTACCAAAGCCATCATAAGAAGGGAAGATTTTATTTACAAAATAATAGCATATGGAAAAATATCACAAAAAACTTTTAATTCGTAGTAGTTTACGAAAAAAGATTGACTTTATTTATCGAAATGACATTTTTTTATGTCGAATCTGTTCATGAAAACTAACAAACGAATCGATGTTCCTTTAAAATTCTCTTCTTCCGTGTCTTTTCAGAACCGAAGAAAACATAAGGTGTATTAAAACCAAAGTAAGTATAATGTGAATTAAAACTTGGTTAAACTGTGTCTCTTTAATCCATCCGTGTTTTTATCATCAAGTGATGATCTCAGTCGGCAGAAACAGAAACCAAAATAAGAGTAGTTGCTTTACAACGTGATAACATGCATAAAACTATGTCTCCATCCCGAGTCTTTCATGACCTATACTTGTGGGAAAATGCATAGACTGGTACATCTGCATAAAACACCGACCATAAAAAAATGTTTTTGGCTCGTATGCAATGACTTGAAGGGTGTTAGAAGTTGTATTAGTCCAGTGTTTAGATCGCATCGTATAATCAGAATGCCAATG
>JANJGK010004269.1:7500-22500 GCA_039081455.1 Macrobrachium rosenbergii
CACGTTACTTTACAAAACTTGTGAAAACCTCTGTAAATCACTTGCTGCAGCTGCGTTACACAATACACACTTTTTTACCAGGCGCCGTTACGAACTAAATAACTTTGCTAAATTCAGATCTCAAAAGTTAATTTTAGGATGTGACCACCACAAAACACTACGTTAAGAGTAATCTCTTTTTAAGAACGAGAGAGAGAGAGAGAGGGTACCAATTCAACCGGTCTCAGAAATCAGAATGAAATAGATTTTAGGATTCCAGAAACACGAAACAATTACATGATGTCATTAAAGCATTTTGGGTGCGAGACACAAAAGGGAAGTTCTAGAAGCAGGGAAGTGACGTCATTAAAGCGTTTTGGGTGCGATATACAATGGAGAAGCTTCTAGAAGAAAGTTACGTCATCCCAGCAAAACGTTTTGAACACAATCTTACAAAACATGACGTAATTGATCAAGACACGTATTCTTTCTCTCCAAGTGGCATGCGTGACTCGACCGACGCATGTAACAACATGAAATCACTTGTCTTGAGCCCGTACGGGACGAATCGGTGTTTGTTTTCGCAAGCTGTCATCACTAACCCCAAAACAAAGCGCTCGCTCTTATCTCAACTGATGACAATTGAAATGAAACAAGCCCTGGTGGACACACACACACGTGTTCACATACTACGCTTTTACGAAGAAAGATATTCGTTCTAAATTACGTTACTATTAAAATTGTATTAACAATTCTAAATTACACTATCAAGTTACTTAATCATGTTCTTTTGAGATCTGATACCAAACTAAATATGACACTTCAACAACCATTATCATTAAACATAACACATGAAAAAAGTAAATATGTCAAAATTATAGGAGGATATACGTATTACAAGGCAATATCATGAAATTCCTCCCCCCAGAAGATTACTTACTCCGGGTTTGAATCCAACAATTCACAACGGGATAAGTAATCTGCTATGACATTATCTTTTCCTGAAATATGTTTAACTCTTACATTATATGGTTGTAGGCATAAAGACCACCTGGTCAGTCTCATATTATTATTTTTCATCTTATTGATGAATGAGATTGGGTTGTGATCCGACAACACTAAAATTTCTTCATTCCTAGGTCGGTTCATATACACTTCAAACTTTTTCAATGCTGTGATTAATGCTAATGTTTCTTTTTCGATTGTTGAGTAAGTTTTCTGGTGCTTTTTCAACTTTGAAGACATGAAACATACTGGATGGAAGATTTTGTTGTCATCTTCTTGAAGTAGAACAGCTCCAATTCCACAGTCGGATGCATCAACTTGTATCACGAACTTTTTATTGAAGTCTGGAGCTTGAAGCACTGGTCTTGAAGTTAATATGGCTTTAACCTTCTCAAATAATTCTTGACATTCTGGAGTCCTATCAAACTTTCTTTTAGGACTGGTTAAGTCAATTAAGGGAGCTACTACGGCTGAGAAATTTGGACAGAATCGGCGATAAAATCCAGCCATGCCCAAAAATCTTTGTAGCTGTTTCCTCGTAACAGGAGGGGTAGCCTTACGGATACCTTCTACATTAGCATCAATAGGAGTGAGAAGGCCTTTTCCAACTTCAAATCCTAGATACTGTACAGTTGCCTTTCCAAACTCACTTTTTTGTAAGTTGATTGTTAGTCCTGCTTCCCGAAGTTTCTTGAACACTTTCCTTAATATCTTCAGATATTCTTCCCATGTATTAGAATAAATCACAATGTCATCAAGGTATACACCTACTCCTTCTGTTGATCCTAGTAGTTGATCCATCACTCGCTGGAATGTTGCAGGTGCATTCATCAGACCAAACGGCAAAACAGTGTATTGATACAGTCCAAAAGGAGTAATGAAAGCTGACAGCAACTTAGCATTGTCATCTAAGGGAATTTGATAATATCCTTTCAACAAGTCTATCTTGGAAACAAATTTGGCTTGCCCAATATTATCAAGTAATTGATCAATAAGAGGCAAGGGATAATTGTCAGCCACACTGATGGAATTCAGTTTCCTATAATCAGTACACATCCTAAATGAGCCATCTGGTTTCTTCACTAACACACAAGGAGAACTATAATGACTTGAACTGGGTTCTGCTAATCCATGCTGCAACAAATATTCAACTTCTTTCTTCAAAACATCTCGATGAAAAGGTGATAAGTGATAAGCTCTCATTTTAAAAGGTTTTCCATCTTCTCTGATCTTTATCTCATGCTTTGTCAGATTGGTACACCTACGTACATCTGCAAAAATTTCAGGGAAACTTTGAATCACTTCACTTAATTCACTACTTTGCTCAGGACTCAGATGTTTTAGTTTATCTTCCAAATTTTCTAATATTGAAGAATTGTTCATCTTGTTTTCAGCTCCCAATTCGTAGCCGTCATCGTCCTCTGTAGATGAAGTTGTCTGTGTTATTGACACTGTTTCAGTTTTAGTCTCTGAGAAGTAAGGTTTCAAAAGATTCACATGTATCTTCCTCTGTCGTTTTCTTCTTCCTGGGGTTTCAATCACATAAGTTCGATCACTTAACTTCTCTATTATCCTATAAGGACCTTGAAACTTATTGGTAAGGGGAAATCTTTTCACTGGTAAGAACACTAGAACTTGCTGTCCAATATTAAAATTTCTTAGCTTAGTTTTAGCATCATATTTTCTTTTCATTTTCTCTTGACTTCTTTTCAAATTTTCTGAAGAGAATTTTCTAATTTCTCTTAACCTTTTCCTCAAGTTCCTCACATATTCTACTTGGATTTCCTCTTGATTTTCTTCCCAATTCTCTGCAAGAATCTTCAATGGACCTCTAATGTCTCGACCAAAAATCATTTCATTTGGTAAACATCCCATACTTTCTTTATAAGCATTCCTAACTTCAAACAACATTAAAGGTAAACCAGCATCCCATTCTCTTCCTGATTCATTACAATACTTAGTTAACATACTTTTCAATGTCTGGTGGAACCTTTCCAAGGCTCCTTGAGTCTCTGGATGATAAGCAGTTGATAACTGTTGTTTTACTCCTAACAAGTTCATCACATCCTGGAATAATTTTGAAGTAAAGTTCGTTCCTCTATCACTTTGCACAATTTCTGGTATTCCAAACTTGGAGAAAAACTCCACCAACTTCTCAGCAATTACCTTTGCACTTATACTTCTTACAGGAATCGCCTCAGGATACCTAGTCACTGGACACATTAATGTTAATAGATATTCATTTCCTTTCTTTGTTTTCGGAAGTGGCCCAACCACATCTATAATTACCTTGCTAAAGGGTTCTCCTCTAACTTCTATGGGATGTAGGGGTGCTTTCTGAATGGTTTCATTCGGTTTTCCAGCTATCTGGCATGTGTGACACACTCTGCAAAATTTGCTAACATCCTTGTGAAGTCCAGGCCAGAAAAAATACTTCATAATCTTCTCAACAGTCTTCCTGATTCCCATATGTCCAGACTCATGCGCTACTGCTACAACTTGTTTCCTCAATGGATATGGAATCAAAATTTGATGATATTCACCCCATTCAGCATTTCCTGGTATATCTGCAGGTCGATGCTTCCTCATTAGCAATCCTTCTTTTAGATAATAACAGGTGGAGGTTTGTTGCATCTCTTCTTGATCAACAACTCTGAAGAACAGATCAGCCAACATTGTATCCCTCTTCTGCAGTTTCATTAGCTTCTCTCTTGTCACTTGACCAACTTCAAGGGCTGAACTCTCCGTATCTGCTAACTCTGCTTCTGTAGTTTCACTACTATCTTCAGGAACTCTTTGACTACTCGGAGTCTCTTCAATAACAACAGGAACCTCTTCTTCTTGGGAAATCTCTTCATTACTAACACTAGGGGAAACTTCACTTTACTGGAACAGTTCTTCTAATCTTAAAGATCCTTCACTTGATTCTTCTGGTGCAGGTAAATCCTCAGTATCTTCACTTGCAGACATAGTTCTCTTCATACTCCTGGTAGTTACACAACTTGGAAATAGGTGGGGGTTTTTCTTCTCTAAATCTACAGTAGGACTAACCCTTAACGGTTTGTCTGTCACTATAGGACAAGGAACAAATGGTACACCACCAACTTCATTACCCAGCAAAACATGTACACCTTCAACAGCTAGTGAGTCCTTTACAGCAAAATCAACATTTCCTGTCACCAATTCAAAGGACAAATGCAAGCGGCATATAGGAGTTACCTCTTCTCCTCCTATACCCTTCAAAATAACTGAATCTCCGGTGAGATTCTTCTCCAACTGTGGGTGAGCACCACGAACTACCACACTATGGTTACTCCCCGTATCACGTAATACCTTGACTGGTACCTGCACACTTCCTCCTTGAGTTGTCAGCGTACCTTCATAGATATATGGCTTAAAAGCCTCCAAGCTGCTCAGCCACTCACTGCTTGAAGTTACATTTCCACTGGTTGCTAAACACTCTGCTTGTTTAGTCTCAGTCGTTCCCACACTGCTCTTCGTAGTTTGCTTCACCTGGTTACCTTTAACCACTTAACCAACTGGTTTGGTCTGCTGTTGTGTATGATAACAATCTCGACTGTAGTGTCCTACTCTTCCCCACTTGTAGCAGACAACATTAGTCTTCTGTATCTGTCTTGAGAACAGACTGGATGATGAGGATTTAACATTCAATTGCTGGGGGATGTTACCTGACTTTGTACTGGCATAGCCACTAGAAGGATTTCCAGTTGTAATGTTCCTGAAATTTGGATGAGATCTGAAACCTGTGCGTTGTTGGTTCTGATACTTGACATTATAATTTCTTTTGCTAGAAATTATATTAAAATCTTCGCTCAATGTAGCAGCTTTGTCAAGTTTCTTAACCTCTCTCTTAAATAGGCTCTTATGTGTTCAGGAATTCCTCTAAGATATTGTTCTAGGACTACTAACTCTCCAAGTTCGTCCATAGATTTAACTTTAGCAGCCTCCAACCATCGTTTAAAACATCTTCTTACTTTGTAGGCATAATCCAAGAAAGTTAACTTGTCATCCTTTCTCAAAGATCTGAATCTTTCATTATAATATTCAGGGGTCATCTGGTAAACTTGTAGCACATTGTGTTTAAGTACCTTGTACTCTTTACACTGATCAGCTGATAAGGTTAAATAGGCACTTCTTCCTTTACCAATGAGAACACACTGTAACAAGACCGACCATTTATCCTCTGGCCATCCCATACCTGAAGCGACTTTTTCAAAGTGATCAAAAAACTCATCTGGAGCTTCTTCTGTAAATTTTGGAATTAATTTCTGCACTCTTACTGCATCAAATACAGGGTCTGAATTACCTTGAGTAGGGTTAGACGGTATTACAGGTAACTTGGAGCGGGCTTCTATCAATTTCATTTCTCTTTCATAATCTTCTTGTTTCTTTGCTCTTTCTCTTTCCTCTCTTGCTCTTTCTCTTTCTCCTCTTGCTCTTTCTCTTTCTTCTTCTGCTGCTTTTTCTTCTTCTCTTTCCTTTCTTTCTCTTTTCTCTCTATCTTTTCTTTCTCTTTTTGCTTGCATTTTCTCTCTTTCAGCCTGTATCCTCAGCTTAATCAAATTTTCTTCTGCTTCTATACGTCTAAGCTCTGCTTCTGCATCACTTTTCTCTTTCTTTTGCTCATGTTTATCTGTAAATTCTGCCTCAGCTGCATTCAGTAATTCTTGCACCTCTCCTATCTCTTCATCTACTTTACCAGAGTCCATCAAAGCTTGGATTGCAATATATTTGATTTGTGCCTTAATCATACCACTAGACACATTACCCCCACATGCCACTGCTAAAGCAATCCACTGTGCCTTAGTTAGGTTGGATTCAGATAACTCTTGGAAAGAAGGAGTTGCTAAAAACCTCTGAACATTGAACAGCCATATTCTGTAAGTTACTCAACTAAATAATTCACAATACAAAGCAAAAAATAACTATGTGGTCACTCTCCTGTCAAAATATATCCCTAACACCACCAGCATAAACCATAAACCAGAGTGATATTTTGTTTTGTTCCAGGGGTCTCTGGACACCAAACAATATAATGTCACGATGCGTATCAAGTACCTGGTTACTACACAACTAATCTCAAAATTCAAAAATATACCTCACTTCAGCCAGATACCTGAACTCTCATAACATTAATTCTTACGACTGAGTACTCTAAAGGTAACAGTGATCCCTTAAGAAAAAACTTATTTATCAACCACTTGAAAAATCAAACTAAGTCTATCAGAATATGTGTGAGGTATCAAAAATTAAACTAGAAATATTCTAGAGTAGAAGGGCATCACTCCATCAAAAAACTCTAACTGTCTCCCTGGTCTTAATTCACTTTAGCAAAACTAAAAGAACAAAACATGTTTATCACTTTGCCTTATGCACACACGATCAATCCTATTCACTGGTGATCAATAAATGAAACACTTTCTAAAAATGTTAAATACAAAAATTTATTTTAAAATTCAAAGTTTATAATTAGAATTCACAATTAATTAGAATTCACAATCTGAAAGATTTATTATTACTCGAAAATAACACAACACTCAATCAATTCTTGAATTAAATTATGAAACAAAACTAATTCACAAAAACTTTATCAGGAATTTAAATTAATCAAGCAAAATTTAAACTATCAAGAATTACTCAAGATTTAAAAATAAATTCTTAATAAATGAAATATCTATATCAAATATGCAATGTTAAATTACGTATGCAATGTTAAATTACCAAGAAATATTTACAATGCTATGTAAATAAATGTTACATCACAAACATAAAAAATGTGAAAATATAAAGAAATTGTAAATAGAAAAACACACAAAAATACACATAAGATTTATCAATAATGATTTCACTTGTTCAAAATTTCCTAACTTATCATACCATGGTATTAATAAGTAAAATTTCACTTACCTTACACAACTTGTGAAAACCTCTGTAAATCACTTGATGCAGCTGCGTTACACAAAACACACTTTTTTACCAGGCGCCGTTACGAACTAAATAACTTTGCTAAATTCAGATCTCAAAAGTTAATGTTAAAATGTGACCACAAAACACTACGTTAAGAGTAATCTCTTTCTAAGAACGAGAGAGAGAGAGAGAGAGAGGTACCAATTCAACTGGTCTCAGAAATCAGAATGAAATAGATTTTAGGATTCCAGAAACACGAAACAATTACATGATGTCATTAAAGCATTTTGTGAGTGAGACACAAAAGGGAAGTTCTAGAAGCAGGGAAGTGACGTCATTAAAGCGTTTTGGGTGCGATATACAATGGAGAAGCTTCTAGAAGAAAGTTACGTCATCCCAGCAAAACGTTTTGAACACAATCTTACAAAACATGACGTAATTGATCAAGACACGTATTCTTTCTCTCCAAGTGGCATGCGTGACTCGACCAACACATGTAACAACATGAAAACACTTGTCTGGAGCCCGTACGGGACGAATCGGCGTTTGTTTTCGCAAGCTGTCATCACTAACCCCAAAACAAAGCGCTCGCTCTTATCTCAACTGATGACAATTGAAATGAAACAAGCCCTGGTGGACACACACACGTGTTCACATACTACGCTTTTACCAAGAGAGATATTCGTTCTAAATTACGTTACTATTAAAACTGTATTAACAATTCTAAATTACGCTATCAAGTTACTTAATCATGTTCTTTTGAGATCTGATGCCAAACTAAATATGACACTTCAACAACCATTATCATTAAACATAACACATGAAAAAAAGTAAATATGTCAAAATTATAGGAGGATATACGTATTACAAGGCAATATCATGAAAATATATATTAGAAATAATCAACACACAGTCACGTATGGAACAGAAATAAATTTCTGACTCACTTCAGGATCGGACCCAGGTCTTTCAATTGAAAAACCAGACCGCTGCTAACCAGGCAACACAAGTAATAAAAGAAGTTGGAACCTGGGTACCACTGTACCTGGGCAGGATAACTGCTTGCATACCAGCGTGTTTTCCCCAACTTCCCGACTCAGCAGTGGCCCAATTGACAGGCAATGCCTTGGATACAGTGGTACTCAGGTTCCAACTTCTTTTATGACTTGTGTGGCCTGGTTGGCAGCGGTCTGGTCTTTCAATTGAAAGACCTGGATTCGATCCTGATTTGAGTCAGAAATTTTATATACATACATATATATATATATATATATATACATATATATATATATATATATATATATATATATATATATATATATATATATATATGTCATGTTTCATTTATGACATAATTAAGAAAATTCAGTTTCTTAGTAAATCTAGGACTGATTCATATATATCTCTATTGCACATGAAAGGAATGCTATTGTGAAATCTTTTTGATCAACCCAGACGCAAACGTCATCAATAAATACCTGTGTAGTGTCTTAAAGACAGTGCGTCAGCATACATTCGCATGCATCTGCATGGACTCAGCGTTCTCTTTTTGATCAGAGCTGAAGGCAAAAGTCACGTAGGCGTGGGAAGTCCTTGGAACGAGGTCATGTGTTTGTTCGTGTGTGTGAATCGTAGTCTTGCTATGTAAAAAGTGTGAAAGCTTAGATAGAGATCGACATGGGAAGCCATCCTGTGTAGACCACTGTATCCCTTCTGTATAAAGTCTTTTTATACGAAATACAAGAAAAACCACTATGGAGTTTGTCTGAATCCTACAGAAGATGGGCATGATCTCAAACAACAGTCTTATTGCACAGCCATGAAGAATTGTGAAGATGCAACAACAACTTTCTGACTGCGTTCTAAACACAGTCTTTATTACCAAACAAATAGGAATATTCTGGCGGAATATCCTATGATAGATGGTGGCAGCGGAAAACAAGCTTTCTGGAAGCGCCACTATGATAGATGGTGGCAGCTACAAGCTACAGCGACAGCGGTGAAGCTACAGCGACAGCTACAGCGACAGCTACAGCGACAGCTACAAGCGTCAAGCGACATTCGACATCTCTGGCAGCGCCACTATGACAATTCTGGCAGCTACACAAGAGATTTCTGGCGGCGCCTCTACATTGCGTCTACATTTGTGGAACAGAAACTCCGATACGGCAAGATGCCTAAACAACCATAGTCAGTAGTCATCTTCATAAACGACATGGTCACAGTCGGACGGACGATTCGGTGCATCAAAACGTCTTGGAAGAAGGAAAACAATCAACAACGAAAAAGCGAGGAAAACATCTGACCTTCACAACACATCTTCCCCAACGCACGGCAAAGAGAGAGAGAGAGAGAAATCTACACAAATCTACGCAACACGTCTCAAACGCCGCAACATTGCACATCAACACTCCACGATGTTCCTTAAGGGTTTCTGCAATCAACATTCATCAACATAAGAAGTTCAACATCCACAATAACACCCCTTCGATGACGTGTATCTAGCCAGACGGAAGTCGGACGGCAGAGGAACTTCGTCGACCTACTTACCAGAATCCAGTAAAAAGCTAAGTACAGCCATTATTTATAACAGTTGGTAAATTCATTTACAGTGTTCGGGTCTCGAGTGGCAGGTTGCTGATATAAGGTGAGCAGCGCCGTAGATTAATACCTTTGCCTTGCAGACGTAGCGGTTCCCGATACCTCATTTTTTTTATCATTCTTTTGTGTTCTTTTATTTTTTACGCTTGACACGTTGTTAACTCTGTTCTTTTTCAGGAAAGTGCATTTATTACTTATTGATATTGTATTTTATGATGCATTTTTCATAAGTGATGTTATTTTTTAGCAGATATATGAATCTCGGTTGTTATTTACTTGCGTTCCTGGTATAGATATATGAGGCTACGTAGCGGCCGTGTTTATTCATATAGGTTCCAAGATCACTTAGAGAGTAGGCGTGCGGCTAGGAAACTTAGTAGGAAAATGTCTCCTCCAACCCCAGGTGGGAGCGACCCCACCAACCCAGCTTCCCCACAGAATCCTGTAGTTACGGTAGTTAATGCTAGATCGACAATTGTACCATTTGCAGGTCGTGTCAATGGTTTTTTGCCACAGGGTGTCGAGTCTTGGATTTCGTCTGTAGACGTACACCTCACGGCAAAATCCATTACCGATCCGTCTTTACAATTGCAAGAGGCAAAGAGTTTCATAGATTATGCTAAAGGAGACGCAGGTGCGTACTTACGGGGAATATCTTTTAAGGAAACAAGCACTTGGGATGATTTCAAAACCAATCTGCGTTCCATTTATGGGAGTGAGGATGCATTGGATGAAGTTCTTGCTTTACGCAACTTCATAAAAGTCGCATTTATGACTAATCTAAGTATAGTGGATAGGGCAGCTTTGATAGGAGATAGGCTCGAAGAGTATAACGGACAAGTTGATGGCTCAAGTTGGGTCAATCGTAATATGCATCTCAGTTCCAAATCTCTCTGCAGATTGTTTTATTTAACACTTATAACAGCAATGTTACCTGAACCTTTGGTTAAGTGTTTTGATGAGCAATTAACATCAGATAGCACTGAATTAGATATCTATAGACAAATTCGGAAACACTTGTCCAAGTGTACAGATCTCGATCCTTCTCTAGTTCAGGCTTTTACAAAGCAAGAAAACAAAAATCATACGTCTACATCACTGCAACAGGTTAACTTAGTCACTAATAATCCGGCAGCAGTCATTTGCTTTAATTGCAAGCGTCCAGGACACATGATAAATGAGTGTAGATCACGCTATTGTTCAATCCATAACAGTTCAAATCATAGGTATAGTCAGTGCAATGCAAGAAAAAAGAATCCAAACAGTAACACAAACATTCAAAGTACTAGTAATGACGCTAAAAGGCAACAATACCATGGGGGAAAGAACAAACAATACAAGCAGAACAGTAATGCAGGTCAGAAACAAGTACATTCAAATCGTTCCTCGGAAAAGTCAACTTCAGGCTCAGCAGTTCCAAACAACCAGGCGTCAGTGAATTTTCCGAATGCCGGCGGGCACACAAACGCCACGTAGCCAGCTTAAAGGGGGAGGAGAATGATATTGGGTTATCATCATTTTTTGAATCAGATAATAAGTTTAATGTTCTCCAAGATATGTGTGAAGACAAGAATTTTCCAGAAATCGAGGAAGAGTCTCCCAAACATGCAGAGCACGGTCCCGTAGATTTTTGCAAAATACACGCTATTATTGGCTCAGAAGAAGTTAGACCCACTTTGCATGCAGTTAGCTTAGAACACAAGCATTTCACCTTGCTTTTTGATTCAGGTAGTCCACGTAATATAATGGATTTACATACTCATCACCTTTTATTTTCAAAATAAAATGTTCGTTTGTCAGGAATAGGTAACAACGAATTAGATGTAGTAGGTACATCTCAAATACAATACAGGTTGGGGCAACGTACTTTTACGGATACCTTTATCATTATTAGCAATATTAGCATGTACCCAGTAGTTATTATGGGTTATCCATCAATGTCATTACATAACGTAATTTTGACACCCGCAAAACACGGAGTGTTTATAAACGGGAAATTCTATCGGTCTTCACACACATTGAAATCTGTTTTGGATCAGAAGGAGACAGAGAGTAAGAAGATAACGTATATAGAAGAACCAATCACTTGTCTCGTAAGCGATGATATTGTCATAGCAACCCAACATAACTCTCAGGCACCCGTCCTTGCTGCGTTCACACAAACCATTGAGCCAAACTCACCATCGTATCTCACGGTCAAGGTTAAAAGAAAATTGCCAGGCTCAGAGGTTTTAATTCTTCCTGAAACTTTAAAAATCAATGGGCTTTCAGTCACGCAAGCATTGTGCACAGTAAATTCTGATCATCGGATTAACATTGAAGTTTTTAATCACTTAAATGCTGCTTTAACAATACATGAAAATCAACATATTGTCAATATCGAAGCATATAAACATCGAATCCTTACAGTTGCTGAAATTAACTCCACTGAATCAGCAAAAGATGAATCTTTTTTAAAGGTAATTAAAGGCAAAATCGAAGCAGACATCTTAGATAGGGATATAAGCAAGAAATTTTTTGAACTTCTATCCAAATATAGTGATGTTTTTTCTACTAGTACTGGAGCTTTAGGCAAAACGGAAGTCATCGAACATCAAATTCGTTTAAAGGATAAGGACCAATTCATTTATGTACCTTCATATCGTCTACCGGCCAAATTTCTGAATGAAATCAATGTTGAGGTAGATAAAATGTTAAAAGAGGGGGTTATTAAGAAATCTAACAGCCCTTATAATTTTCCCTTGATAGTAGTACCAAAAAAGGATAAAACCTGGAGGATTTGTGTTGACTTTCGCAAGCTTAACGACCAAACTATCCCTGATCGTTTCCCAGTACTTTGCACAGATGAAATTTTATCCCTATTAGGACAGAATAAATTTTTTACTTCCTTGGACTTACTTAAAGGCTTTCACCAGATACCCTTAGCTAAGGATTGTACCCAGTACACTGCTTTTAGTACAGCTAGAGGTCACTATGAATTCCTACGTATGCCATTTGGGCTACGTTGTGCTCCTATTACGTTCACTAGAATGATCAATATAGTGTTCGGAGATTTACTAGGGAATATTCTCCATGCTTATATGGATGATTTAGTCATATTTTCCAATTCTTTGGAGAAGCATTTAAGTAAACTAGAAATAGTCCTTCAAAGGTTAAGAGAGCATCATTTAAAGGTAAAAATTTCTAAATGTGAGTTTTTTAAAGACGAATTAGTCTATTTGGGTTTCATGGTATCTCGGCAAGATCTTAAAGTAGTCCATGATAAAATCTCTGCTATTAGTAAATTTCCCGTTCCTACTAATGTTAAAGCCATACAGCAATTTCTCGGGGTTTCGGGTTATTATTGTCGGTTTATCCGAGATTATTCAGTAATAGCAGCTCCTTTAACTGATCTCATAAGGAAGGACGTAACTTTTAAATGGGAATCCCAACATCAAATTGCTTTTGATACCTTGAAAGAAAAAATCAGTTCTGCTCCTATTTTAAAGTTTCCCGATTTTACTAAAGAGTTTATTATTGCAACCGACGCATCAGATCAAGGAGTAGGTGGTGTGTTGCTCCAGTGGCATGACAACAAGTTTTTTCCCATTGCTTTTTACTCTCGCAAACTAAAAATGTCAGAGAAGAAATATGCAGTAATAGATAAAGAATGTTTAGCGATAGCTAACTCGTTGGTACATTTTAAATATATAATCTATGGGTATAGTGTCAAGGTTCTAACTGATCATAAGCCCCTTACTGACTTTTTTAAAGGTTTCAATCATAGTCCTAAAAGAACTCGGTGGCATATGATTATCCAGGACTTTGGAGCTAAAATTGGATACTTACCCGGTAAAGCAAACGTAATCGCAGATGCGTTATCTCGTAACCCAGTACCAACTCAATCATTACCTTTCGCTGATCTAGAAGAAATTCCAATTCCTTCGCAAGCTATGAAAATTGCTATCGAAAATGGTCAATCTTTAGCCCAAACAACAGAGAATATTACAGATATAGAGTGGAATCTAGATTCAATACGACAAGAACAAATAAAAGATCAGAAATTAAGAGTAATAATAGATGCATTAAATAGGAATCCAGATGATAAGGAATATGTGAAATATACTAATCAATATTTCTTGATTAAGGATAACATTCTATGCCGATCCGTGGCTAGGAGAACCAGGAGTTCAACACAGTTAACTAACGACCAGGTGGTTGTACCTATCACTTTAATCCCAATCGTTCTGAAATGGCTTCACAACCATCCTCTGCATGGTCATCCTGGGTTCGAAATAACCTCTTAAAAGGCCAAGTCATTATTTTACTGGTCTACTATGTTAAAAGATATTAGGACATATATTAAAAACTGTGATATATGTTTCCGTCACAAGGGCCATACTAAGAATCCTGTAGGTCTCGGAACTTACCCCGTGCCTAGCAAACCTTTTGAAAGGGTACACCTTGATTTATTGACAGGTTTTTACGAGACAGACCGGGGGAATAAAAACCTCTTGGTTATAATAGACGCCCTTACACGGTATACTGAACTAATACCACTAAAAAGTAAAACAGCCATTGAGTGTGCTAGGAAGTTTTACGAGTGCTATATATGCAGACATGGAATTCCAAATATAATAATCTCCGACTCAGGTGGAGAATTCAATAATCACTTAACTCATTGTGCGAAAATCTGCAAATAAAGAAAATCAATACGATGATCTACCATCCTGAATCTAATGGTTTGGTAGAACGGGTTAATAGAAAGGTGTTATACATACTGCGTGTAAACATAGGCGGTATGGACCCAAACTGGGATATTGCAATACCCACTGTGTCCAGTACCCTAAATAACAATTATCATACTTCAATCCGTATGTCTTCCCATGAGGCTGTTTACGGGATACCTGCTAGGTCACCTTTCCATATCTTGACCCCAACAACTAATTTATCAGATCCATTGAAGGATATAATAGATGTTAGCCGGAGTAGATTTCATACACTTTATCAAAACCTCTTACAGGCTCAAGTGTTAATGAAGAATGCACATGATAAAAAAGCTAAGGTCACAAAGCCTTACCAAGAAGGAGATATAGTATATGTACAGGTCTATGTTAGAAAAGGGCTAAATTGGAAATTATTGCCTAAATTTGAAGGTCCTTTCATAGTTATAGAAGTTTTAATAGGTAACCGACTTAAAATTCGGAATCAGTCCGATCCAACGGATGTTCGAACAGTATCTGTCTCTCATGTGAGAGCTTAAGACAATGGTTTGTTATGAAAAAGTTAATCATTGTGTGAATTTTTACATCATTTGAATGATGCAATGTTTTTTTTTTACATTATTTACAAGTTCTATTTTTTTCGCAGGCTCCAACATGAAGCTTGTCAAATTATACCATGCACTATTCCTATCAATGTTTATCGTAGCTGGGAAGAGTTCTGAAATAACTTTACATCATGGTTCTATTGTAGAGGAAATTAATAATTTCTTTCTAACTGGCAGCA
>JANJGK010004269.1:27500-37500 GCA_039081455.1 Macrobrachium rosenbergii
TGTGTGTGTGTGTGTGTGTGTATATATATATATATATATATATATATATATATATATATATATATATATATGTATATATATATATATATATATATATATATATATATATATATATATATATATATATATATATATATATATATATATATATATATATATATGTGTGTGTGTGTGTGTGTGTATATGTGTGTGTGTGTATATATATATATATATATATATATATATATATATATATATATATATATATATATATATATATATATACTGAGTATTATATTTCACTGGTAGAACTCAGGTGTCATTGGTCCGTGATTTAATCGCGGCCGTTCATCCACCAGTCGACACAGCTTGAACTCGTTTATATGGTTACGAGGTGCTTTGTTTATATGGATTCCTGACAAACAATACCATGACTACTATGTTCAGATAGAAGTGATTCACAATCCCACGAAACCTTTGTTTATATGAGTACTTAATAAATAATCCTCCCAGTCTTTAGAATATTTAATTACCTGATAAACAATTTCAGAAGTGTTTTGATTATTTAACTGTCTGATGATCTATTTCATGACCGCTCCGCTAATCAACTGTTTTGATCAGGACTGTAGAGTTTGCTTATCTTTATCTGATAATAAAGATGTAAATAAGAATGATTTTCGTGTGGATATTCGTTCATATGGAAGAAAGAAATATTAAAGGAATGCTAGCAAAGGAGAGTAAATCAAACTGCACTAAGGAGTGAAAAGTAAAATGTAACTGAAGAAGATTGAGGAAAAAAGAACTAGAGAATGACTTCACCGAAAAGCAGAGAATCCACAGGACGAAAAGGGCCCAACTTCAAGACAAATAAAGAAGAAATGAATAACGCCAATTATGAAAGACAGAAAATGAAAACAAAAATGCATACAAACAGATCCTATTAAAGAAGCATGATAAGATAAGTTGGCTAAGGAACTATGAGCTCGACAGGGAAAAGTACTCAAAAATAAATGAGCGGTTAAACAAAATAATGATGTCGGTAACCCTCTCAATCCGACGTTTGCACAGCCAGGTTTTCAACACCCTATCCATATTAGACCATAAATACGTATATTTTCAACCCAAGGATATTTAGAAAGTTCATCTTGGTTCTTTTAAGTTGTGGCATCATTGGACCGTAAATAAGTTATTTCTGTGTTTTCATTGTGTTTGCAAGCAGGACAAAACTACAGTTTGTGAAAATCCTACAGGTATAATATCATCCCAATTTTCATTACATGGAAATCCTTGTAGAGCAATTTTCACCCACATAAAAAATAGAGAAGAAAATGGGTTCTTTTAAACAGTTGACAACTTTCAAATGGTGCCTACGAATGTCCTTTTGAGCTGGTATTGTAAGTCTGGTATCGTAGAAACGTTTACACAGAAAATCCCACAAAATGGGTGTTAATGCAGAGAAAGCCCATTCAAGTGTTATGAAAGAGTTTTTGAGATTAAACAACCCTTTAGGATGGAAAGGGTCGATAAAAGCAAATACCTTAGAAAAGACACCAGAAGATATATTTCCAATGTTGACCAAGACGAAAACAAACCAACAATGAAAACAGAGGTCAAGCATACTTCGAATCATGCAATACTCACAATAAATATATATGAATCAAGGTGGTATGAAATAATATATAAAGATAATCAGACCTTACATATGAAATGACAGCTGGGGAAAAACTAGAAATGAAATCGAAAGAAAAAGGATAAAAATTGTGCCCTTTTCAAGTACAATAAATGTGGAAGGAATAGAATAATTTCAAAGTGAGCAGAAGAACAGATTAATAAATAATTCGCCTTTCCTCTCTTTCAAGTGATATCTTCACGAAATACTGGAAAGCAAATAAAATATCAAAAGGAGAGAGGTAAGTAATCATGTGATTTTTCATTTTACATTTTATCCCAAAATAATAATGTAAAATTAAAAGAGTAACTAAGCATCAAGCAGAGAGCATACCTCCACCAAGTCAAGTAACACTCTAAGCAGAGACAGAAAATGAATTAAGTTAATCCACAAAATGATTATGCCTTACGATGAGAAAGATGGTTATCATGGCTAAAGATGGGCAAAACAATCATCACTAATATCCATTAATAGTCATACAACTAAACACATATCAAACAAAGGAAATTCAAAGCGAGAAAGCAGATATGCAGTCGAGAGAGAGAAATCATGATCTGATTAAAAGTAAAAATCCCTTACATATAAGACACACTGCATATGGGGCAAATAAACATCAACAACTGAATCAACCTTAAAAAAAAAAAAAAAAAAAAAACTAATCACACACCAAAGTGAGTAGTGGGGAAATAAGGGGAAATGAGCAACACAAGGAAGGGAAAATCCTATTCAAGAGCGAGGGAGGGCAGAATGACACTTTAATCAGGAAAATGAAAAATATCGAGTTCGACAGAGTGGCCTCTATTTCCAAAGGAGGGGAAAGACTTGAAGCGGAATTTCCAGCAGGCAAGGAAGTGTAGGAATCGCTGCCACTAAGGATGCCTGAAGCAAGCCCTGTAACGCAAGAGAAGTTGTCAGCGGGCTCCAGTCCTAATGTAACGACAGAGAGATCTTTTGAAAAGACTGAATATAGCTGTACGGAAGTTAGAAATAGGAGAGACTGATGAGGTGATTAATCTTTCAGTTGTATATTTCCACACATTATCGTGTGATTGTGAAGACAGACGTGTCTATGTTTTATCTGTTTTTTTTCGCATTTCTTGTTGATCATACTGAGAGAGAGAGAGAGAGAGAGAGAGAGAGAGAGAGAGAGAGAGAGAGAGAGAGAGAGAGAGAGAGGAATGTATCCAATTACTGCCTTAGCTGAGCAGTGTCAATAGCTGGAGTAACTTCTGGTTCCAAGTTTCCTTTCTGTCGTTGAGTTGGGTCACAATAGGTCGGTGTCTGTGTCATTGTCGCTGCCACCGATGGAGGAGAGAAGAGAAGAGAAGAGAAGAGAAGGGAATGACAGACAGATCAATGTCTGGGACAGAGGGAACACAGAGGACGATCTGACTGTTTCCCAGTGAATGGAGAGAGAATTCACTCTACGTCTTACTTGAACCAGGAAAGTATGAGGAGATGTTGGAGTTACAGGAAGTTTCTTGTAAAATTGGAGGAAGACTGTAATGATTCTTTAAGGTCCAAACTTCCTTGTCATGGTTTTTTCTCCTATTTATTTCACAACTTTTTTCTACTTACGCTTTTCACCATTTCCGTGTATATAGTACCTACTACTATTCTGTAGTACTAATCTTCGTTTCATTCTTTAAGTTAATCCTACCCTCGCTTTTTCTTATTTTATATTATGGCCTTTTCGTTCTCAGGATCTTTGTGAGAGAGCTATGACGTTCTAGCTTGTCCTAGGTATATATGGGTGTATTATGAATGAACACTAAAGAAAAATATACAGGAGTAAATGACTGAGAAAAGCATAAAATAGGTAACATTGTGAACAGCAAAAATGAAACACTAAACTGCGATACAGGAAACTAGAAATTTTAATTTATTAACCATGGCTTATCCTTAAATCGAATTGAAGACGTATTTAAATATAATTTCCTTTTCTCATATAATGATAAATTACGTAAACCCTAAGGCGGGGTTGATTATAATCGGCAGTCAATCATAATCATGAGTAGATGAAAGTATTTTTGTTCTTTTCTTTAGATAATCAATGTAAATTGAAGAAATCTTTTACTTGGACGATTAAAAGGTTATAGGTTGCCCATGAGCGGCAGAGGCAAGGGGCAGGAACGCAATATCTTGGATACCAAACTAGTATACAAATGGCCATCGACCCAAACCCCTCTCCTTCCAGTCTGGTTCCGGGAGGAGCCAGTCAGTAGTTGCTGAGGACTAAGTAGGTACACCTATAGATCCGCAAACCCCAACTCACTAGCACGCAGAGATGACAAGGTCGTGTTACAAGTGAAATGTACTATGTCATGAGCGAGGCATGAACTTGGGATCACATCACTGTATAATAGTACAATAATACAAGAGTCAAAGAGAGGCAAGAGGCTCTTAAGTACTAAAGAGAGAAAGAGATGAACTTTACATTCAATAAGGCATTCTATCAGCAACTCCTATTCTAGTCCCAGTAATCACATGTTTTGGAAGAAGGACGGAATGGCTTAATTTAAGCGCAAGATTAATTTTAGCACAAAATGAGAACTGTCTCTTACTTAAAAAGGAACAAGATATTATGACGCTAGTTATATCTAGGGATTTAGTCTATTTCCATTACAGAAGCAAACTCCCAGCATTAACCCAAAGGTCCACTGTCGTCGAGGGCAGCCTCCATGCTGTTAAAAACTAAATGACGCAAGAAAAGGAAATCAGGTGAATAAGGAAAAAACAGCAAACATATATAAACAGTTAGTAAAAGAAATAATAACTGCACTGAACTCACGAGATCCACCGCCAATAATACTTCCAGGGAAACATTCCAACAGCCTAGCAGTAAAAGGATTTAAACACCTCTGTGCATTATGGAAGCTGATGCTCCACATGGAACTGAAATGACATCTGGACGGTTCCTTTGAACTTGAGGTTAACATAGTCAAGCAATGGGGAAGTGAGGAAGAGCCTTATCATCAAAAACATTTACCTTCATATAAAAATACAAGTGATTTTTTCATATTTAGTTTTAGATGCAATCAATGAACATACAATCTAATGAACATTGAGTCTCTCTCTCTCTCTCTCTCTCTCTCTCTCTCTCTCTCTCTCTCTCTCTCTCTCTCTCTCTCTCTCTCTCTCTAAAGTAATTCGTTACAAATCCATTTCTATCATATTTATATTGTGCAGTTTGCTTTCTATTTAAACAACAATTTTTAGGTGAATATCAAGCTACTTGGAAATTATTAAAGCAGACTGCAGCCTCAGCCTCTGAATCCTGTTGCCGACTCGCCAGGGTTTCAGAGTCATTTCAGGCATCTCACGAGAGTCAGCTCAAGTGACTTAAATGTCAGCAGCAACCAGACAACCTCAAGAATTGGTAGTGTCACAGTCAGAACGCTGTCTTCGGTAAATAACTGATGGTGTTCACTGTTAATTTTCTCTTTTGAAAGCTTCCAGAGGGAAAATAAGGATTTCTTTAAGAACTTTCTCTGTGAATAAGGTACCTGGTACTTAGTCAAGTTTGCGGAAGGACGTATATTTTTTCATTTTATTTTGGACGCAATATTAGAAAAAAAAAGGTTAATGTGTGGGTTGTCATGATTTTTGTAATAAAAAGGGCACATTTGTAGAATTTCAGGTTAATTACATTACATAATATAATGTCTACTCTGTCAATAAACTAACTAAAATAAGTAACTAATGGCCATGATGAAATTCTTCACGGAATAATGTTGCTTTAATAACGTGTTCCATAGCCTGTGACTTATTATTATTAATAATAATAATAATAATAATTATTATTAACGGTATTCAAAAAAGAAACATGAGAGAATGTGTAGTAAGAGACTAAAAGAGGAATGCAAAAAAGACAATATCAAAACAAGAAGTATATGCATAAGTAAACATCCATATAGTCTATGAAAGGTATCCCATAACACAACCAACTATATATATATATATATATATATATATATATATATATATATATATATATATATATATATATATATATATATATATATATAGTTGTGCCTGTATGAGCACAATGTTTACTGCAAAAAGTAAGCTTGGAAGCTTGCGACCTTGGGGCACTCCTTTCTCAATAATGCTTGAAATAAACATACACCTGCCAAAGACATTTCTCAGTTGGTCTTTTCATTATCCGGGAAGAGGGAGATGGGAAGTAAAAATAACCCAGGTTATTATCTAAAAAAAATTATTTTAAGAAGTAAACAGGTAGTCGGTAGAGGCAACATGAAGAAGGGCTGATTAATGGAGGTAACGGGAGAATTATGTATTAGGTTGTAGGAACAAAAGTGTAAGAGAAAGTGAGGAGGAATAGTCATAAAAATGATGCTAATGGAAATAAATAGTTATTTAGCTTCACAAGGAAAGTCAAAGAAAAAACTGGCTAAAAAGGATAAAGAAAAAACCGACTAATAATGGAATGAAAAATTAAAACTGTTTGGCAGGAGAAATGTAAAAAAAAAGATATATCATATGAAAAACTGCAAAAGGTCTGGATGAATGCAACATGAAAGATTTTTTGATAAGAGGAAATGTGAAAGTTGTAAATGAAAATTAATTTAAAAGGAAAAATTAAACTTAAAGACGATTCGAGAAAGCGCAAGAAAAGAAAAGAATTATGATTGGGAATTGAATCAAACTTTCATGAGAAGCCAGAGCACCTTATTATTTTCATTATCAATATAAAAGGTACACAAAAACAAAGTACAGTCCAAAAAGTATCTCACAGAAAAGATTATCCCCTATCTGACATAGAGATATGCTGTAGTATATTAGTGAAAAACACAAGTGCATAAAGAGAAAATAAATGTCTTTATAATATTTAAGAAAAAACGCTGCCAAGAAGACCTTTCCGCAATTTCACTTTCCAAGCAATGCCATTATGGCCCTTCACAGTACTGCAAAGTTTTTGCTCTGCGAAATGATTAGTACTCACTAACTCTCAAACGACGGTCTCTACAGGCGGAAAACGGAGGCCATTGCTAAAACCAAGTAAAGTGGAAGGTTAATACAAAGTGGTGGTACTTCAGAAAATAGCGATGATAACTTTTGGTAAGGTACTGGTTCGAAACGAGAGAATGCAATTTCCCTCTTGAAGTAAAGTCGTGGGAGATAACTAATATACATTAGTTCTGACGATTGTCTAGAAAAGTGCGGGGAAGGAAATCATTAATGGGATTGTATTATAACGATATGATGAATACCAGGAGGCTGCTGACATTAAATTTAGGGGTCTGGTTAAACAAATCATTTATAACTAACTGCTGACATTAAAGATAATACAGTGGCGAAGCAAACGGTGATAAACTGTCATTTCTGTAAATGAGGAAATCTTTATGAATGAAATTTCGTTTGGTGCATCATTTGTCTACTAAAAAAAAAATACTTTGGTTCTGATGATATTAATGTCTACGCAAATTTTGAAGTGGTAGCGCATTAATCAACAGGCAAATCATTAATATTTCTTTTTTTATGTTCAACGTTTGCCCGACAGATTGCATCATTCACTGATCTGCGCTCTCTTTCTGATGCCACTCACTTTGCAACATCAAGACGTTATATAATAATTGCAGTAATAAAAAGAAAGCTGAAATGCCAATTAGAATGATCCTGTAGAAAACGAGACAAGATGGGACTTTGCTCACTCAAGGCCCATTAACAGCATCTGTCCCTTTTACTTGTCTCGTATCTTGTTGACATTGTTGTTACTTTTAGATTCAGGTTGTGACGATGAAATTGATAAAAATATTGATTATTGAATATAAGCAAATATAAATCCCCTTTTCATCTCAAAAGCAAAGCAAAATAATTCAAATCATTATAAAGGCATCCAAAATATGTTAGCGACAGAAGATTAACGATAACAGCAACTAATTACGCATGCTATACATTCTAATATGCATTTCATCTTCCAGATATTTATTGTTTCACGTGTGTGTGTGTGTGTGTGTGTGTGTGTGTGTGTGTGTGTGTGTGTGTGTGTGTGAGAGAGAGAGAGAGAGAGAGAGAGAGAGAGAGAGAGAGAGAGAGAGAGAGAGAGAGAGAGAGAAAGAGGTTAATTTGTTGATTTAAGTAAAAACCAGTGTTTTATTTATTTTTACACCTCTAACCACAAAAACAAGCAAAATATGGAATGTATCATGTTGCATAATCTATCGTCACACTCTGCGATATACAACAAATTGTATGAATTGCTAAGTAAGATGAAAGTGATCCAAATTCTTCATATTTTAAGGATCATTCATATTTTAAGAGAGTAAGGCTAGGCGACTGGGCCGGGTGAGGCCTGAAGCTAGGCTTCTACTCTGCAAGCATGACGCCAAAAAAATTGACTGGAAACTTCCAACGAACTTTCTACCTCATGGTCACACACGCACACACACACACACACACACACACACACACACATATATATATATATATATATATATATATATATATATATATATATATATATATATATATATATATATATATATATATATATATAATATATATATATATATATATATATATATATATACATATATATATGTGTGTGTATGTATGTATGTATGTATGTATGTATGTATGTATGTATGTATGTATGTATGTATGTATGTATGTGTGTGTGTGTGTGTGTGTGATTTCTCCAGATTCTAGATAGGACGTCACTGAGTAAATACCCGAATATGATGAAGACTGAAATGAGTACCTCCACAGGTAAATATGGCAGGGTGAGAGTAAATACTGGCTTGAGATGAGACTTTCAAATTATCTGTTAAAAAGGTTGGGTGCGGGGGGCGCTTGTTATGGAGAGGACAATCCATGAAGAGTAAAGGCAGGGGAATAAAGAACAAAGACGAAAAAGATTTAAAATGTATTGTAAGAAAGCTAATAAAGAAAACTGATACAGATGGAATTAAACGAAGATGAGAACAGAATGACTATGAAAGAGGGAGCCAAAGAAGACGAAGAAGAGTGATAAAATAGGGATGATGAAGAACAAAGAATGTGAAAAGACGAATGATGAGAAATGAGATGGTATTAAAACGAACATTGTCAGGTTGTTACATAGAATTGGGTATGACATTATGAGAAAAGCGGACACATTTGTAAGTGAAACAATCGAGTAATTTGAAGAGATGAGCAGTGATTATGCAAAGCAAAAAAATGGGAACTGCTACAGTTGATTTGACGGAACCATTAATGAAACTCATCCTGATAACTACAAAACATTCCAACTACGAGTGTAATTGTAATAAAATGAAAAACTCTTGAAGTAAAAAAAAATTAAGTTCTCTGGAATAAAGGATAAAAGGAAATTGGACACGAATACCTGAGATGAGAAGACCATAAGAGAAAGCTTAATTATCTCGATTCCTCACTTACTATGGAGTTAGTTTGTCATTATTGAAATTATTCGCATTTTTTATCCGTCTCAGTCCCACTCCCACATCGCCTATGGAACTTGAGCTTGACTCACTTCAAAACCTTAGAAGAAAGTTTCGAAATATAAAACACTTTTTCCCTTGGAAATGTTGTTTAGGCTCCTGTACTGAAGAGCATTCTGCACTGAAAATATCATTGATAATTAACTAGTTGTATGAGAAATAAACCTATTATATATTAGACGATAAATTTAATGAACAATTGTACAATAGCGCAATGGATAATCAAGGTGGCATTCTGTAACTTTTATTCCCAACCTTACACCCATTTATTTCCAATTGTTTATTTCTATTCTATTTCCTCAGACAGTACCTGAGGGAGTCTATGCTTAAGTAGTTTCATATATTTAAAATATATGTCATGTTGAGCTGCTATTTGCTGGATTAGTTTTATTCAACTTTTTATTAGATTTTTTTTCATGCAAGAATTCCTTAAAGTTATTAAATTTACTTCAATATACTTTTTTTTATTTATTATATGAGTTCTTTTTTGCAGTCTTTTGTTTCCGGACCCATTGTTAGTAAAGTACGCTATGTCATAATAATAATATGAATCAGGATGTGTCTTTACATAGTCTTGATATAAACATTATTAAATGCAACATCATAGAATCATCACATAAAAACCTTACACCGAGCGCGCGGACAGACATACGCAGCACAGGCAATATTAATATCAAAACACTGGAAAAATAGGCCACAAAGGCTATATAATTTGCACTTCCAGTTTTAAAAAGATCAAAGTTGTTTTATTCTATTAGTCCTAGTGTTCTAAAACGGCCTTTATTCTGGTTCATAGGAATCTTTGCATGTAGTAAGTGACAACAGAGCAAAAAATTTTAAAATGTGGCCCGCTCAAGCAAAAAAATACGCATTAGGTGCAAGGGATGAA
>JANJGK010004269.1:42500-65872 GCA_039081455.1 Macrobrachium rosenbergii
ACCAAATAAATTTTTATAATGAAAGTAAAAATTTATCTCTCTGTCTATTCAAAAATGATAAAACGTATTTTCTCTATAACAGCAGCTAATGGAGAATGACTGTGAAAATTCAATCGTTGAAAAGAAACATTTTTGTTATTTTCTGTGTTTTCTTTTCAGTAAAAATTATTTTCTGCAATGACTGATTCAGATGATTTCACTGCTCCATCAGTTTTTCAAATATAAACTGGCTGTTTATGTAGCATAAAGAATGAAGCAGAAAAGATCCAAAAGCATCAGATTGATATGCTTCCTCTCTTCTTCGTTTCCTCTTTCTTACTTTTTCCTCTATTTTTGGTCTTTAATTATATTACTGTTTTAAATTCCATGTGCCACGAGTTATCGAGAATGCTCGTCTTTCAGCGTTCTATCAACACTCGTTCCTTCCCAAAGAAGATAGGCTATGCCATTAGTAACTTTCACAAGAAAAATTACTTGTTCAAGTTTCTTGTTAAGCAGGACTTGGGTCTGAGAACTTAGAAGGATTCTTGCAAGTCCAGGACTACGAGGAGAGACTTCCTCTAGATTTCTCAATCAACTCTTCATGGAATGAACATTCGGTCTGCGTAGGCGACAACTTTATTTTTAGTTTTAGACCTCCCCTTTGCTAAGAAACATTTTACTCTCTCTCTCTCTCTCTCTCTCTCTCTCTCTCTCTCTCTCTCTCTCTCTCTCTCTCTCTCTCATTAATAGTAATTAATAGTAATGATAATTAAAACATAATAATTACCTCTCGATAAAAATAAATGATTCAGACTCCAATAGAGAGAGAGAGAGAGAGAGAGAGAGAGAGAGAGAGAGAGAGAGAGAGAGAGAGAGAGAGAGAGAGAGCTTTGTTCATACTTGATAAATCTAGAGAAGTATTTTTGGGTTAATGGGGTAGAAAACTATATTAATTTAAAGATGTGTTGTCTGTTTTATAAACTATGATATGAAATACAACAATTTTGACAGGACAATTCATTACAAATGTCCGCCGAGAATTCTTTTGGCGACGATGCAAGGGTAATGGAAAAGATGGATAGGCAGGAGAAAAAGAAGTGGAATGACGAGACGGAGGGATGATCTGTAAATTCCTTCAGACAATCATCATTAAAGATTTTACATATAAAAAAATCTAATAACTATGAAAAAAAACAAGTGATGACAGGGAAAGACCGCAAAAGCCGAATGAGAATAAAAGGCTAAGAAATAGTAAAAGGAAATGGTGGGAAAGGCATAAGGAAAGTTCACCAAGAACATGAATTATATAGATTTAAAAAAAATAGATATAAAAATGTTTACCAATGGAATAACGTGGGTGATGGAAAGAGCGCTATCTGTCTGTCTGTAAGTGTGACCATATGGCCAAAGGGATAAGATGCCATAATGCAAGGGGAAGTAAAGAAACTAGAGTAAAAGAGTAAGATATCACAAGATGATCAGATTGTGTAACATGATAAATGATGAAAAAAAGAGAACTGGCCTTCACGAGAGGGCGCAATACAAGCGAAAGGGGAGTAAGAGGAAAGTCAACAAAATGAAACTACAAGAGGCAACATTGTTTTCGAAAGAAACTCCTCATATCCATTCTTATCAGCCCTGCATTGTCGTAATGGAAGCACACACAACATTCAAGAGGATTAAGCGAGAGATTTTAATGACTCTGAAGTAGGAAGTTTGTAGGATCAACAAAGGGACCGGCTAATGTTCTTTCAGGGGAAGCCGAAATGGGAAATGCAAGATAAGGCGAGCGAAAGGAAACAAAACGACCACTTCTTGACGCCTTCCAGTTGCATGCTGCAGACTTCCACTTTACCCCAAAACTCTTTAGAATGGTCTGTCCGGCAGTTACTGATGTCGTCGTTCCATTGCAGATGCCTTCTACTATGCTGATTCGGCAAAACCAAGAAGTTCTCAAGAAGAATGCCCAGAGTAGTATCTGTAAAATAAGAAGGAATCTACAACGCTATGATAGTTGAATATGATTCTAATCGCAAGAAATGATTTGTCTCTGATTAGAGAACAATCGTACAGCATAAAATTGATCATTTACAGCCAACTAATGAGATGGTGCTCATCCCCCGTCTAAAGTTAATCAAAATGTATAAAAACAATAGTCAGTTACAGCAGCTTAACGCGGAAGCATTTGACATCTAAAATGTGGATGAAGCTTTTACTATTAATTTCAGTGCTTGTAATGGTGAATGACTAAAGTAAGGAATATTTGAAAAGAACGGTCGAACCAAAGTAGAAACGTTGCCATGATTTGATTTTATATACATTGTGTAAGAGCTTTCTTCATTTCGGAAAATTTTCTTTTTTGTTTCATTTTTCTCTGATAAAAAGAAGTGTTTCACTTATAAAGGAAAGGGCGTTTCAGGTTAACATTGAAATTTGATATCTTTTTCCGTCGTATGAAAATGCAGTCAAAGGGACGAGGTCTGACACCAAGCAAGTAAAGCATTGCAGTTTTCTGGCGAAGCTTCGATTTCAACATCGAAAGTGTCAGATAAAGTGACATTGTGGAAGGAGGCAGATCCTGCAATAACAGGTGTTATAAGCTTAAAACAAACAAATGGAAGATCAAAACTGATAATCAGGTAGTCCCAAAATTCGCAAACAGTTTCCTTTTAATGATACTGAGAACAGTAAAATTTCATGGAATTTACGGTGAATTTGCCTTTCAAAGCTATGTTTAGCACTAAAGTTCAAAAACAACCGTAACATCAGTTACGAGAGCTCACGTGCAGGCGCTAGAAACTTTAGCATAAGTTGTCTATAGCCTGTTTCTATAAAACCTAAGAACATAAAATCGATTGAGAAAGTAAGTTGATTTCAGACTTTTTCTTTCATTATTAAAATAATACTGGTATAGTATGATCTTTAAAGATAATCTAAAATTATAGATTAATTAGTAGCAAAAAGTGCTGATAGTTAGGTTCTTTTTCCAATGAATTATATGAATATGAAATTATCGATTGGTCGTAAATACACACATTTATTATATTAACAGTGAAGAGATTCGTATGCAGCAAGTTAGAGGAAACACAATTATTATAATCACTACAAGACCAGTATTGCTGTTTATTGACCATAAAATTTCATCTAATTTGTAACCGAGTGGAAATGGTTGCTTTTTCAAGGGTAAAGTGATTGCAGAAGGTGCCTTTTCCAAAATGATTAGATGCATTACAAGGACACCTTCCCACTGCAAGTGAGATGGATCAGAATAACGCTTCCTTGTACTGTATTATTATTATTATTATTATTATTATTATTATTATTATTATTATTATTATTATTATTATTATTATTATTAAAGTAGTTTAACCAGACCATTGAGCTGACTTTCAGCTCTCATAGGGCTGGCCCGAAGGATCTGATTAAAATACTAGGTCCAGGCCTGAGGCCAAGTGTTAGGACCCAATAGATCATTCAGTACAATGATGAATGAATTAATATGAAACTAAAAACTGCACATAAGCATATCCTCGCATACTGAAACACATACATACAATAAATACATTTACTCAGACTTCCTTACATACATACTAAAACGGTATATTAAAATTTAAGCAAAACTTTAAAATTTTTCCTTTTTTTTTAATTCAACAAATGTTAAAAGGGTTTTCGTGCTTTTATTATTTACTTTTTTATATTTTATTAATTATATTACAGTTCTTCAAGAACATCAAAACTGGAACGATTGAAAATGTAAAAGATTCTGACAAAATTTCTTTCATTGATCTATTTCCAAAAGTAGACATTCGTTGCTGGTCATACTTTGGACATTCACATAACACATGTCCGACTGTTGTTATTACTCTGCATTCTGAGGACTCGGGAGCCGGGCCAGGTGGGCTGCTCGTTATGTGCCCATGTGTGAGACGAGTATGGCCTATTCTGAGACCTGTTAAAATTACTTGTGCGTCTCTCTCTCTCTCTCTCTCTCTCTCTCTCTCTCTCTCTCTCTCTCTCTCTCTCTCTCTCTCTCTCTGATATGATGAACTCCATTTTTTAAAATTAGGTTTTATTTCTTTCAATTTATTATTTTCAGGTTCTTAATCCCATATATATTGTCATTTATTTATGATACCCATTTTTATGTGAGTTACATAATCAGTAACATGGATATTCACATTTGATCTTGTCATGTGAGTTGCTGCTTGAGCTCCTTTGTCTGCATCATTTCCTTTGATCCCTACATGGGCAGGGATCCAACATATTTCTAAATTTTTTCCATTATTATATGATTTATAGAGATATAATTTAATTTGTTGTACTATATTATTTTTTGATTTGTAACTTTCGATATCTTCCATAGCGCTTCTCGAGTCACTGAAAAACACAAAATTATTGAATGACGATTCTCTAATTATTGTTATAGCTTATGCAATTCCATACAATTCTGCTGTAAATACGGAAGCATTATTAGGAAGAGAGAACTCATAAGTTTTGTCTTGGGACACTGCAGCATATCCTACTCCGTGTTCTGATTTAGATCCATCTGTATATATTGCGTAATGTGGACCTTTTTGGCTTATATGCTCTGTTGTATGTTGTCTATGGTGTTCTGGTGTACATGAGTTACTTTTTGATAAATACTTGAGGTGTGTGCAAATTCTCATTTTATTCATTGTCCAGGGAGGAGGCGATTTTAGTATTAAAGGCACTTGTATATTTATATACAGCGACTCAAACAATCTTCTAGCTCTAATTGGGAAAGGTGGTGGATGGTTAGTTATATATAAATCTCTTAATTCAAATAATTTTTTGGTTGGAGAATCACTAGTTTGAATTCTTAAAGCACTTTTCATTGTTACTATTTCTCTATGGAGAGACAGAGGCAGTTCACCACATTCAACTTGTAACGATGATTTTGGTGATGATCTAAAGGCCCCTGAGCATATTCTAAGGCCTTCACTGTGAACAGGGTCTAACATTTTCAGCACTGCGTCAGATGCTGTGCATATACTTCGCTTCCATAATCAATGATGTACAGAACTGTTGCTTTATACAGTACAGTAAGGGTATGTTTATCGGCTCCCCAAGTAGTGTTCGATAGTTTTCTAATTAGATTTAATGCTCTTTTACTTTTAGATTTTACATATGTAATGTGGGCTCTCCAGTTCAAGTGAGTATCAAATACTAATCGCAAAAATTTTGCTGTTTGGCCAATCGGTATACTATGGTTTCTGATTTTTAAATCTATTTCTTCACCTTTTTACCCACTTTTTATTTTTATAAAACACGATTGCCTGAGTTTTATCTATTTTTACTATGCTTTTATTAACGATTCGTTCTGCATGTTTTATTCGGGATGCTGAATAATATATGGCAAAATCATCCATGTACAGGTTACTTTTAATGCCAATAGGTAGATTTTTACTGATATCATTAATTGCTAAAGTAAACAGTGTGCCACTAAGGACACTTCCCCGTGGAACACCATTTTCAAGTGGAAATGTTCTAGACAGATCATCATCAATTCTCACCTGAAAATTGCGATTTGTCAAAAAGTTCTGTATAAACCTAGGTAAATGTCCATGGATGTTGTTCCTTTGTAAAGTTTTTAATATAGCATACCTCCGTGCAGTATCGTATGCTTTTTATGTCAAAAAAGACAGCTACAGTAACCTGTTTTCGTTCAAAACCTCTACGTATATGGTCTTCTAAGTTACAGAGAGAATCCTATGTAGATCTGTTACACTGCAACCCAAACTGAGTGGGAGTAGGACTTTTATTTTCTCGAATGTGCCATGTTAGTCGAGCATTTACCATTTTCTCTAACAATTTGCATAAGCAGCTTGTTAAAGAAATTGGTCTGTAATTATTTACATTATGGGATCCTTTCCAGGTTTGGGGATAGGAATTATTATAGCTTTACGCCATTCATCTGGAAATAAATTTCGAAGCCATAAATGATTATAAAACTCTAATAAGTATAACTCTGCCAAAGTTGCTAAGTAGCAGATCATCTCAAAACAAATACTGTCACCTCCAGGAGCATATTTATTGCTGTTCCAGGGAGCATATTCCAACTCTGACATACCAAATTTTCTATTATAATATATATCTTCTATTGTTTCAAAATTTGTTATTAATTCTATTTTTTTTTTTTTTTGTGCAGAAGTGTTCATCTAAATTCTTATCACTACTTACATTTGCTAAATTTTCTCCCATTATATTACTTATTTCTTTTGGATCAAGTGTTCTTTTCCCATCTTTTAATATGGCATGTCTAGGTGGTTTAACATGGGTACCATTTATTTTCCTGAATTTTTCCCATATTTTTTGTGTGAGAGTATTATTAGAGAGATCTGATATGTATTTCCTCCATGGAATGTTTCTTCCTTGAATTACTTCTTTTTTAAATTTTGCAGATATTTTGTTGTATACAGGTTTTAATGTATCAATTTCTAGTAATAATACAGTTATTTTTTGTAGTAAAGTTCTTTCTAATATCGGTAATTTTTTATTCATTTTATTGAACTTTCTATTCAAATTATCTAATCATCTCCCTATCGAGTGTTTTATATTCATTAATTCTAACAACTCATCAGACCACCATGGAATTTTGTGTTTTGTTGGATGGGGTTTTGACTTTGGTATTGCTTTACCAGCAGCATTTTCAATGAAATCGACAAGAAATTTATTAGTTTCATTATGGTCTTTTAAATGTTCAAATAGTGGGATATTTCTAGTGTGCATTTAATATAGCTCCCAATCTGCTTTATAAATGTTAGTGAGGGACATGTTTTGCAGGATTATTTTGTAATAAGGAAATTTATATTGGGAAATCATCACTTGTGCGCAAGTCATCAATTGTATTCCAATCTAATCTGTCAACTATACTTGTTGTACATAAAGTTAAGTCTACTGAGGAAAATGTTCCATGTGCTTTTGAAAAATATGCGCTAATTTCGTCATTTATACAGCACATGTCGTTTGAATCCATGAACTCTTCTATTTTACTACCTGTTCTATCTGAGTTTGTACAATTACAGTCCCATATTGGGTTGTGAGCATTAAAATCACCTACTATTAATGTAGGTTCCTTGGTACTGTTAAGTAAATCTCTAAGTTTATTAATGTCATAATTTTTATTTGGTTGGTTGTATAAATTATAAATTATGTAATCATTGTTTTTTATTCGTATTTTAATACTTGATATTTGCAAGTCAGTAAAATTTACAGGTACTCTGTCATAACATACTTTGTAATGTACATATATAGCAGCACCTAGATTTCATTCTTCTTCTCTAGATGTAGATACTAAGGTATATTTACCTACTGTTGATACTGTTTTGTTGACATGTTGTAAACATAATATTATTGGTTCATATTCCCTTAGTAATCGTTTTACTTCTCCCAAATGCAATCTCGTCTGTAGACCATTTACGTTCCATTGTATAATACAATTATTGAAAGTATTACGTTAGTGTGTACAAGTGTTATTTTCTTCTTGTGGATCATAAATTTGCATTTTTTCCAAAATCCTATTTACAATATTTATTTATTTTTCTTTATAATACATTATGTGTCCAATGCACATACAGTCCTTTTCATGAATGTCTAAACTAGTAGTTTCTTTATTTCTGTATCTTACAAAATTTCGTATAGTGTTTGATAAACTGTCCTTTGTTATGCTTTTGTTTTTGTTGCACAGTTCAATGAAACATTCATTACATCCACATCGGTTTTCATGTGTCGTTTCTTCATTTACTCTTGCTGCACCTATTATTGGTGATAGAGTAATCTCTTCTCCCATCACATGATCAGTCTTGTCAATGGTTTGTTCTTCTACTATTTCTTTGATGTTCTGGGTATCTGTTTTCACTTTTTTTATTACTTTAGATTTTATTTTCTCCTTGCAAAGTAGTTATTTTTCTCTGAGATTAATCTATCAGGGTTTTGTTACTCTTATCTACTTCCATTTTTGTTTCATGGTTTGATTTAGTTACAATAGAAAACATTAGTTTCCTAGTGGGATCATGCATTCCACTTTCAATTCTAATTTGGCCTCTTTTATAGGCATTCCTGTCCTTTCCTGAAGTAATTTTAATTCTGCATTGTACATATAATACATACACTCCTTAAATCTTGAATGGTGATTTTGTCCACAGTTAACACATTTCGGTTCACCACACCTCCACTGTGTGGTATGTTTGTCAGATCTACAATATGCACATATAGATTTATTACTATATTCTTTTCCGTTGGTTTTTCATCATTATCAGGGAGTACTATGGTACCTTGTACACTGTTCATATTGTCATGTTTTTTTATATGTACTTTTACATTGTCAATATTTTTTATATTTGAGTCATTTTCTGCTTGACTTCTTCTTGTAGTTTCTATCAACCACATCTGTTCTCTTACTTGTCTGAATGACATTTCAGTAGTTGAATGTCGATTCAACAGGAAGTTTTCTAATTTCAATGCTGATATTTTCTTCTCTGATTCTAAGGTCAGGAATCGTGACAAACTTCCACTTCCAAAGATGGAGTCAAGTGAGTCAAATTTGGGTCAAGATATCTGCTTTTTTTTTTTTTTTTGCTTTTTATTGGAGCACAGGGCTCCAGTGTAATTACATTATCTTTTTCTGATTTTTCCAGAGAGAGGTTGTCAGAGGAGGTTCCAGTGGTCGTCAACTGTGCCAAGTCGCTACCATCAAAGGGCCCAGGGGTACTTAAATCTTTAACACTACTAAGCATAAAGATTGAGAAGAAAAAATAAATAAATAAAGCTGAAATCCTTAAAAAGATATCATCAGCCTTTCATGGAGTTTATTCTTCCACCAATGGCACAAGTGAGAACTGACTACCATATGTCCGCTCCCTGCCCTACCCCAAAGGGGATGGCACAACATGATTAGAGTGGCCCAAGTGTAAGCCAAACCCGCTTGCTGGGACAGAGTATTTCAAGAATACAATCGTCCCCATCCTAATCATATCATATGAGCAAACCGGATAGAATACCGAGAGTCCTACCCCTAGAATCAAACCCCCATGGAATCCATGGTCTAGCCATAAAGAACAGTTCTGCCTTTGGGCTATCAATCTGATAACTCTCAGATTTGAACATTATCGGGCAGCTGATGGTCCTACCACAGTTCTCAATATTTAGTTTCGGACATAAACCCAATTCCAGGTATGATATCTTTTCATATTTATCAGGTCGTAAAATTTTAGCAAAAGTGGAAGTTCCACAAAAATTAATCCAAACAAATATACAATGGTACATGGGACTCTTGGACTCAAACCCGGGAACAGATTCCTGGGGTTCAAGAGCCCCTTCACCACGTCAAGGTGGTACCAAATTGAGACAGAGAGAGAGAGTATATATGTGTATGTATGTATATACACACACACACATCTCGTCATAAATTACGCATCTATCTACAAGAATCAAATTGAATGAGTATTCGAGGTGACTTTTCAAGCATAACACGGGATTAAAGTAACCTCCATAATTAAAATAGTTTTTATTTTAAACTTTCTTCGTGGCTCAATTAAAAATTCAGCTGTAAGCTAGCTTACTTGTTCCTTTAGAATGAAGGAGATTCAGTATGTAATTTCCCTGATTACTTTCATTCAGTTTCCTGGAAAGTTAACGATTAAGTAGAACTGTGTTACACTCTTTCTCTGACAAAATTTTGGGATGAGTTTGCTTGCCCAGAGTTCATCACCACCCTACAAACAACTAACCACGGATGACTTTAATAGTCATTACCAAATTGACCTAGTCAGAACTTGCTGCCATCTAATCAATCATTACCAGCTTATGTCTAATATTCGGTATCCAATTTATCATTTTTAATCATTACATACGAGTGCAGATAACTTAACACTTTCGTCAAGACACAATATGAAGAAACTGCTTTTTGTATTTAATATCCCAAAGTACACTTGACTGACTGATTATTTTCTAAAGTATACAATAGATGGTACAGAGCCAGACACTCCATGATCATTTTGATGATCCTCGTGGAATCCTCCAAATCTGCTCAACTGATGTATTTGATATCCAAAGTACTGTAGCACCAGGGCAAGCTGTTCAGAGCCAGGCACTCCTACATGATGTCACCGATTTCTCTAATAAATAAATACCTCCTGACTACTTGATTCAATAGTTAAAATAGCGTGACAAAGCTGTACAGAGCCAGGCACACCATGATGGCACTGGTATCTCTACTAAACAGAGCAGAGCAGAGCAAAGCAGAAATGAGGTCACGTTAGATATTATACAGACGGAAGAAAGGCCAGACGAAGGAAGGGTTTTGAAGGGAAGTTTCCTGGAGGAGAAATGCTTTCCCACAACAACAATCAGCCCAGGTGTCGCCGGAACAGCTGATGATAACGTCATTGTGTTAGTTTATCTGTTGCTGTCTATTCAATTCCTTTTCATGAGGGTAAACAACGAGGTGTTAATGATATACTTATCATCAGGAACTTCCTCAACAAGAATGACATCTCCCACTTCCCGTCGCTCGCAAATATTATTATTATTATTATTATTATTATTATTATTATTATTATTATTATTATTATTATTATTATTATTATTATTATTATTAAAAGAGTTTAACCAGACCACTGAGATGACCATCAGCTCTCATAGGGCTGGCCTGAAGGATTAGGATGAAATGACAAGTCTAGGCTAGAAGCCTAGCACTGGGACCTAATAGGTTACTTGTCAATGATGATGAACGAAAATGAAAATGAAATTAAAAGCTGTAAAAAGGCATACGCTTTCATAGTGGAACACACTCACACAATAAATACATTTAAACTCATGCTTTCATACATTCTCACTAAAAAGGTATATCAAAATTCAAAATAAATTAAGAAAAATCATAAAATTTACTTGTTTTAAACTTCATTATACTGATTGTTTTTTTTTTATTTTTCCAATTAATTTGCAGCTTCTCATAAACATTAAAATGGGCGCTATTGTGAATGTTGAAGATTCTGACAAAATTTCTTCTATCAGTCTATTTCCAAAATTTGATAATCGCTGCAGGTTATACTTTGGACATTCACACAGTATATGCTTAACTGTTATCAGCACATTGCAATCTGGGCATTTGGGAAGAGGGCCACATGGACTGTTCATTGAGTGTCCATGTGTCAAACGAGTATGGCCTATTTGAAGACGTGTCAGAATTACTTGTGCTTGTCTCTATCTCTGATATGACGAACTCCATTTTCCAATACTGGGTTTTATCTGTTTTAATTTATTATTTTCAGGTTCTTCGTTCCATATATTTTGTCATTTTTTTACAATGACTGTTTTTATATATTTTGTATAGTCACTGATAGGGATGTCTACATTTGTTCTTGTCATGTGGACCGCTTCTTTAGCTGCTTTATCAGCCTCTTCATTTCCCTTAATCCCTACATGGGCAGGGATCCAACATATTTCAATATTTTTTCCCTTATTATACAATTTATGGAGTGAGAACTTTATATGTTGTACAATATTTTTTTTTATTATAGCTTTGAATAGCTTCTATAGCACTTCTGGGGTCGCTATAAACTTCAAAATTATTATATGAGACTTCTCTAATTATTTTTATGGCCGATACTACTACACATAACTCAGCTGTAAATACAGAGGCTTTGTCTGGGAGAGAGAACTGATACGTTTTGTTTTGGGATACCGCAGCATATCCCACTCCGTATTACGATTTAGATCCGTCAGTGTATATTGCGTAATGTGGACCTTTTCGGATTATATGCTCTACTGCAAGTTGTCTATGGTATTCTGGAGTATATGAATGATTTTTTGATAAATATTTCAAGTGTGTACAAATTCTCATTTTATTCATTGTCCAAGGAGGAGGCAATTTTAATATTACAGGTAATTGTATATATATATTTAGCAACTCGAACAATCTTCTAGCTCTAATTGGAAAAGAAGGTGGATGATTGTTTATAAACACATCTCTTAATCCAAATTATTTTTTGGTTGGAGAATCATTTGTCTGAATTCTCAGAGCACTCTTCGTTGTTACTAGCTCTCTATGGAGAGACAGAGGTAGTTCACCACATTCAACTTGTAAAGATGTTGGTGATGATTGAAAAGCTCCTGAACATATTCTAAGGCCCTAATTATGAATTGGGTCTACCATTTTCAGCGTTGCGTCTGATGCCGAGCCATATATTTCACTTCCATAATCAACGATAGACAGCACTGCTGCTTTATACAATAAAGTAAGGGTATGTCTATCGGCTCCCCAAATAGTGTTCGACAGTTTTTTAATTAGGTTTAATGCTCTTTTACATTTTGATTTCATGTATGTTATGTGGGCTTTCCAGTTCATGTGAGTATCAAGTACTAATCCTAAAAATTTTGCTGTTTGGCCAATTGGTATACTATGGTTTCTGATTTTTAAGTATTTCTTCTCATTTTTTCCATTTTTTGTTTTTATAAAACATGATTGCTTGGGTTTTATCTATGGAAAATTTAAAGCCTACAGATAAAGCCCATTCATCTATTTTTACTATGCTTTTATTAATGATTCGTTCTGCATGTTTTATTCGAGATGCTGAATAATATATGGCAAAATCATCCATATACAGGTTACTTTTAATACCAATAGGTAGATTTTTAATGATATCATTAATTGCTAAAGTAAACAGTGTGCCACTTAGGACGCTTCCCTGTGGAAGACCATTTTCTAGAGGAAATGTTCTAGACGGAACATCATCAATTCTCACCTGAAAACTGCGATTTGTCAAAAAGTTTTGTATAAACCTAGGTAAATGTCCACAGATGTTGTTGTTTTGTAAAGTTTTTAATATAGCATACCTCCATGTAGTATCGTATGCTTTTTTAATGTCAAAAAAGACAGCTACAGTAATTTGTTTTCGTTCAAAACCTCTGCGTATATGGTCTTCTAAGTTACAGAGAGAATCTAATGTAGATCTTTTACACTGTGACCCAAACTGAGTTTTTAATGTATCAATTTCTAGTAGTAATACAGTCATTTTTTTTAAAGTTCTTTCTAATATGGGTAAATTTTTATTCATTTTATTGTACTTTCTATTCAAATTATCTAATCGTCCCCCTATTGAGTGTTTTATATTTATTAATTCTGTTAACTCATCAGACCACCGGGGAACTTTGTGTTTTGTTGGATGGGGTTTTGACCTTGGTATTGCTTCATCAGCAGCATTTGTAATGAAATCAACAAGAAATTTATTAGTTTCATTATGGTCTTTTAAATATTCAAATTGTAGGATATTTCTAGTGTGCATTTCATATCGCTCCCAATCTGCTTTATAAATGTTATAGTGAGGGACATGTTTTGTAGGATTATTTTGCAATAAGGAAATTAATATTGGGAAATGATCACTGGTGTGCAAGTCATCAACTTTATTCCAATCCAATCTGTCAACTATGCTTGTTGTACATAAAGTTAAGTCTACTGAGGAAAATGTTCCATGTGCTTTTGAAAAATGTGCTAATTTCATCATCATTTATACAGCACAAGTCGTTGGAATCCATGAACTCTTCTATTTTACTACCTATTATATTTGAGTTTGTACAATGACAGTCCCATATTGGGTTGTGAGCGTTAAAATCACCTACTATTAATGTAGGTTCCTTGGTATTGTTAAGTAAATCTTTAAGTTTATCAATGTCGTAACTTTTATTAGGTTGGTTATATAAGTTATAAATTATGTAATTATAATTTTTATTCGTATTTTAATACTTGATATTTGCAAGTCAGTAAAATTTACAGGTACTCTGTCATAACATACTTTATTATGCACATATATAGCAGTACCTAAATTTCCTTCTTTTTCTCTAGATGAAGATGCTAAGGTATATTTACCTATTGTTGATATTGTTTTGTTGACATGTTGTAAACATAATATCATAGGTTCGTATTCTTTTAGTAATCGTTGTATTTCTCCCAGATGTAATCTGGTCTGTAGACCATTTACGTTCCTTTGTATGATATAGCTATTGAAAATATTTTATTATAGCGGTCGAGTTTTACTCTCTTTTTTTGTATTATCAATTTGGATTTTTTCTAATAATTTACTCACGACATTCATTTGTTTTTCCTTATAATATACTAAGTGCTCGACACACATGCAACCTTTTTCATGGGTACTCAATTCTGTGGTTTCTTTTTTTCTATATTTCATAGTTTATAATGTTTGTTAAGCCGTCTTTTGTTATGTTTTTATTATTGTTGCACAATGCAATGAAACAATCATTACCTCCACAAGAGTTGTCATGTATATTTCTTTCTTTATTCATTCTTGTTGTACCAATTGTTGGTGATGGAGTAATCTCTTCTCCTTTGACATATTCAATATTGTCTAAGGTACGATTGTCTTCCACTTCTTCGGTATTTTGGATATCAGTATCCATTGGTTTCACCATTAATTTAGGAGACAATGGTATATGCTTAACTTGTTTTTGTTTTTGTTCTTTCTTCGTATCTTTTATCTTTGATTTAACTGATGTTTCTCTAACAATTGTTGTTTCTTTGTTTTGGGTGGTGTTCTTTCCAATGGCCTTTTTTTATCTTTAATTTCCAGTCTGTCAGGTCCCTCCTCTGTTACTTCAGTAGTAGCGCCCTCCTGTGTTCCTATTTGCATCAATATTTCAAATGAATTTGATAAAATGTTATCCATATCATTTGTACCAGTTTCTTTATTCTTTACCATTTTAATTTTTTTCCCTTGTGCATTAATTTCTTCTTGTGATTTACTTTTCTGTGCTTCGTTATTTCTATTTCTATGCATTTTTGTTTCCTTACTGGTTCCTGTTATTAAAGAATATGTATGTTTCTTAGATGGATCTTGCATTCCTCTCACTTTTAATTCCAATTTAGCCTCTTTGATAGACATCCCTGTTCGTTCTTGTAACATTTTCAATTCTGAATTGTATGTGTAGTACACACACTCCTTGGACCTAGCATGATGATCCTGTCCACAGTTTATACATTTTGGTTCACTACATTTCCATTGTGTGGCGTGTTGGTCAGATCCACAATAAGCACATACAGGTTCATTACGACAGTTTTTCTTTGTGTGTCCATACTTACTACAATTTTGACATTGTAGCGGTTTGGGAACATAAGGTCTCAGTTCTCTATTTTGGCCTAAAATTTTTATTTTTTGAGGTAAATCTTGACCCTCAAATTTTATTTTTACAATTCTTAATCCTTTATTAATTTGTTTACTTGGTATTATATATACCTCACAGTCTTGGATTTTGGTATATCTCATTTTAAGAGAGTCCAACAGTATATTTTTGTCAACCGGTTCGTCATTATTTTCAGGAAGTACAATGTCATGCTTCTTTACTTTTATATTTACACTGTCAACACTTTTTATTGATAGATAGTCCTCAGACTGGTTTTTTGTTGTGGCTTCTATAAGCCACGTCTTCATTTTTATTTGTCTAAACGACATTTCTGTCGTTGAGTGTCTTTTTAACAAGAAGTTTTCTAACTTTAGGGCTGAGATTTGCTGTTCTGTTTCCAAGGTTAGAAACCTTGACCAACTTCCACTCCCAAAGAGGGAGTCGAAGTGAGTCAAGGTTGGGTCAAGACGATATTTACTTTTTTTTTATTTGTTGTGTACTGGAGCATAAGGTTCCAGTGTGATTATATTTGGACTCTTTATTGTTTTTTCCAAAGAAAAGTTGTTACAAGGGGTTCCATCGGTCGTCATCTGTGCCGAGTCACTACCATCAAAGGGCCCAGGGGTACTCGAATCTTTATTTTCACTTTGCATAAAGATTTGAGGGAGGAGAAAAAAAATAACCTGAAAACCTTAAAAAGATATCATCAGCTTTTCATGGAGTTTTACTCTTCCACCAATGGCACAAGTGGGAACTGACTCCCAAATGTCCGCTCCCTACCCTACCCCAAAGGGGATGGCACAACATGATTAGAGTGGCCCAAGTGTAAGCCAAACCCGCTTGCTAGGACTGAGAGTATTACAAGATACAATCATCCCCACCCTAATCATGTTATGGGCAAACCGGATAGAATGCCAAGAGTCCTATCCATAGAACCAGACCCCCCTGGAATCCGTGGTCCAGTCCTAACAAATAGTTCCGCCTTTGAGCTACCAATCTGGTAACTCTCGGGTCTGAACATTATCAGGCAGTTGATGGTCGTACCACAGTTCTCACTAATTAGCTTCGGATATAAACCCATTTCCAGCTATGATATCTTTTCCTGTTTATTGGGTCCAGTAAATTTTACTAAAAGTGGAAAATTCCACAAATTTAATCCAAAATAATATATGATGGTATATGAGACTCTTGGACTCGAACCCAGAAACAAATTCCTGGGGTTCAAGAGCCCCCCTCACCATGTCAAGGTGGTCTCATGTCGAGGGGGCGCTCGCAAATAGGCTCAACTACTTTTTCTGGATTTTATGGGTTTGTAATAGGTGTGCCAGATAAAAATATTAGCTTGTTAAATGATAGTTATCACAGCATGCTTACTTATTTGGATGTAATCAGTCAGTAGTTAATTAAGGGGGAGGGAAAAGGTTCAAGAGTATGCCGTAGAGCCTCACTGCAAAGATCTTTAGGGAACCCTCATCATCATTTATGTCCGGGTTCAAGGTTTTTTTTTATTTACCATATTTGTAAAAAGTCAAGTTCGTACTTCAAAGCAAGTATGCACGCGTGTTCGCACACAATATTTTACTATAATTTTAGAGATTCCCTTTGACGGAAGACAATTGTTTAAAAATCCTAAAAGGAAAGTAACTTTGAAAAACATTCAAGAGGAACAGTATTCATATAATATATATATATATATATATATATATATATATATATATATATATATATATATATATATATATATATGTATGTATATATATATGTATATATGTATGTGTATATATATATATACATATACATATATGCGTATATATATATATATATATATATATATATATATACATATACATATATATATATATATATATTATACATATACATATACATATATATACATATACATATACATATATATACATATATATATATATGCATATACATATATATACATATATATATGCATATACATACATATACATATATATGCATATACATACATATATATATACATACATACATATATATATATATATATATATATATATATATATATATATATATATATATATATATATATATGTATACATATACATATACATATATATACATATACATATATACATATACATATATATACATATACATACATATACATACATACATATACATATACATACATACATATACATATGCATACATACACATACATATATATACATACATATACATATATACACATACATATACATATACATACATACATATACATATACATACACATACATATACATACATATACATATATACATATATATACATATATATACACATACATATACATACATATACATATATACATATATATATATATATATATATATATATATATATATATATATATATATATATATACAGGAATGCTCTTGAATGGTGTTCGAAGTTACCTTTCTGTTAGGATGTTTTACACATTTGTTTTCCGTCAAAGGTAGTTTCTAACATCTCAATAAAATATTTGTTTTTACTGAATGTAATACTACCCTAGTACCCAAAAATGACTTTTATGCCAGTTTTCCATGCTCTCATAACACCCATTTCAAGGCAAGATTTACATTATTCAAATACACATAGGTGCTTTGAACGTTAAACCTGTTCCTGTTAACCCCCAGACCGATCGGCTCTGTTTTCATCAAATGTACAAATGGAAGGTGATATTTGTGCTGGGGTGACCTCCGGACTGGTTTATAAGTAAGTATTGGTGCCCAAGTGTAACTCGGAGCTGAATGTTGGATACATATACACTCGGAGACTTCAACAAGGAGCTGAATGTTAGATACATATACACTCGGAGACTTCAACAAGGAGCTGAATGTTAGATACATATACACACGGAGACTTCAACAAGGAGTTGAATGTTAGATACATATACACTCGGAGACTTCAACAAGGAGCTGAATGTTAGATACATATACACTCGGAGACTTCTACAAGTACGAATAGATTCTCATACGGGAGTAAGTTTTCACAATGGGGAGAAAATCTCCAGCCCCGAACACTAATATCAGAAATCACAAAAATGTTTGTACAACTTTTCTATTGGAAACAATAGATTATGCATTATTGGACGAACTTGAACCAACTCAAACTACCTACAGTCGAGTCATTACTACCAAAACAACTTGTTTCGAGATGGAACAGAGACTTGGGCTGTTCCTTAGAACCTGTCATCATCATTTTTTTTTTTTTGTAGTCCTCATTTTCTCTATTTGTCATACTGTCTCCATACCCTTAAATATTTGTTTATCGTGATCCTAACCTTTAAGTGTATAAAATTTTGTTTTTATGCATTTTATAAGTTTAATTCATTTCTGAGTGTTCTGCCTGTTCCTCGTGTTCAGTGTGTGAAATTTCCCTTTACAGTAAAATTTCACTTTTCAATATTGTGACTAAGCTGTGTCATTTTTTTGCTGTGAATTTTAGTTTCGATTTTCTTTTTAATATTAATTCTTGAACCACTGTTAACAAAATCTTGCACTACGATATGTTGGGAATAGATATGTGAGCGCAAACCATTCAAGAGTATTCTTGTCCGCCTTACTGTCTGTCTGTCTGTCTGATGTCTGTTCAGGCATAACCGGTCCTTGCTCACTGGTGTGTGTGTGTGATTATATATATATATATATATATATATATATATATATATATATATATATATATATATATATATATATATATATATATATATATATATATATATTATATGTGTGTGTGTGTGTATAAGACCTCGGCCATTGTAAGAATCCCCCTGACTCCTGATGAAGTCACAGGACGCCATGAGAGGACCTGGGCAACGGTCATCATCTCTCAGACATAGAAGAAATCTCCCTCCCCCCAGAAACCCCCCAAAGATCGTTAGGTTATAGCGTCACCTTTCCTGGCACCGAATGGCTGATAGGCCTATGGAGAAGTGCCAGTGCCAATCACGTCCAGGAGAGAAGAAATCGGGGGATGTGAGGTACTAGTGGGCTGGAGGAAGATGCCCAAAGGCTTCCCCTTGGAAAAAGAAAGGTTTCATTGAAGTTAGGGGAAAGACGCACATCCCCTTGCTACCTCCGTCGGTTTCCCCCTCAGCCTCTAACTCGCCTTTACTGGAGATTTTAGTTACTTAGATACCTGGGCCCTTGTGTAAGTTCTATATAATACAGATCATTGTTAAATTTACCCCGTGTCTTATTTAAGCATGACCCTCAGTACTGCAGCCAGACCAGCGGAAGTAGACCCCGTGAGAGGTCGGGGTCATGTACATATATATTATAAATGTATATATATTATAATATGATATAATATATAACCATCCTATAAAGGTAATATTCATTCTGTGTTTTTGATGTAATCTCTGTGATTTTTCTTTCAGCTGTTTCATATGTTATGAGATGACAATAATATTCTGTTGTGTTTATAACATCAGTAATGTTTTGTGGGAGTTGTTGTGAGAGTTAAGCTGTGGACAGAGAGAGATTCTGGAAACCTTATCAGATAGACATTTCCTGTGTACACAGGTGCATTTGACCATAGGGAAGTTGTGTTCGACTTTGCCTATCTTGACAAGTGACAGGTCTTGGTCTGAGTTCTTATTACATATTTATTCTGTGTGCCCGTTCTGTAATTATTATTTTTCTCTATGCCTTATGTGTTCCATATTCTGAGTAGAAGAAATGAAGGGATGACAGTTTTGACCGTGCCTAGAGAGGCCTGTAGTCTGTTTACACAAGTGGTCCACCCAGAACAGGAACTGAGATGTCAATCATTTAGATAAAGAGCAAGCCTACATCGCTCCTGAACCATAGAATACCTGATGTATTCAGTATTCATGTATTCTGTTTGTTAAAGAAGGTGTTCCATGTATTCTGGGGATTACTCTAGGAATGTAGATGGAGCAGCTCAGTTTATTCTAAGATTTGAAGTGGCTAATTGGCAACTCAGGTTTGGGTATAAAGGATGATGTTTCATAAGAATTTGTTAGTTGGAACAAGGGCTCAGTTAGGGAAAGAAATCTGGCAGTGGGTAGAACTTAACCCCGCCCCCCCCCCCTCTCTCTCTCTCTCTCTCTCTCTCTCTCTCTCTCTCTCTCTCTCTCTCTCTCTCTCTCTCTCTCTCTCTCTCTGTTACCATTGATACATATAAGGATGATGTAATGGTTGCTCTCCTATATGTATAAGTTTTGTAAAACTCTCCCATGAAGTGTAATATTTTTTGAGATTGTGGAATGGTATAAAATATTTGTGTTCTGCAGTGAGGAAAATTGTGGGTTATAAATATTACAAGAGAAGGTAATGTGCTTATTCACGTGTGTTGTATCATGTTTAAAACTGAAGGTTGTCTTGCTAAAAGATAGTTGTGATTTTAGAGGTGAGTTTAGCCTTTTTAAAAGTGAAGGTAATCTTTTGAAAGATGGATATAATCTTTAAACATATTTTTGTCTTAGTGAAATTGCTGTTGGTATATTTCCATTTTTGCATATTTTATTCTTATATGTCTGTGTGATCATATTACTCTAATTTTACAATTATACAGTGTTTTCCAAAGTTTGTGTTGGTGATTACTTAACATTTTGAAGGTATTGATATACTTACTTGAGATTTTAGTGCATACTTAATACTGAGATTTCAGTGAATATGTGTGTTGATTCCAAATATAATATATATTTTTGAACACTTGGTTTGCCTGCAGTTGTGCAGATTTATATCTAAAACTTGAGTGAGAGTTAATGGTTTGAATTTTACTTAAATTGCTTTCTTGATAAATTAAAGTTTTGTGAATTAACCTTGGTTAAGAAATATTTAGTTCTTACACTGTTATCAGTTAACAGTAAATCTTTTTGGGATTGTGAACTCTGCCTACAACTTTTGAACTTAGAAATAAATTTTTCTGTTTAAAGTTTTAAAAGTACAGTGTTTCATTTTGACCACCAGTGATTAGAGAAATTGGTGTATGTGTTAAAGGTAAGTGGTATATCTGTCTGGTTCTCCTTTATCAAAGTGAAATAGAACCAGGGAAACAATTATAGTGTTTTATGAAGTGATGCCCATTTTCCACGAGTCTGTTTATAGCTTATTAGATGTTTACCTCACCCATAACTTGATAAAGTTAGATTGATTTTTTCCAAGTGTTAAGCAAGTATTAAGGGATCACTGTACCTTTAGAGTATTCAGTCTTAATATTTTTGTTATGAGGTTTCAAGTATCTGGCCGAAGTGAGGTAAACTTTTTAGTCTTATTAACTGTGTAATAACTAGGTACTTGATCACTTCATAACAATATATATATGTAAATATATTACATATATGTATATGTATATAGATGTATTTATGTGTATATACAGTACATATATATATGTATTACATGTATATGTATATAGATGTATTTATGTGTGTATATACAGTACATATATATGTATTATTATAATATTCATTGTTCAGGAACACGCTAAAAAAGTAAGAGAGACAAATTATATTTTAGCTTAAAAGTGGGCTGGACCCTGAAACGTCGTAATATTTCTGGAACGCTTATCTTGTGACCCTTTGAATTATAATATAAATATATATATATATATATATATATATATATATATATATATATATATAATATATACTGTATTGTAATTATATATATATTACTAAACTACCATCTAAAGTCTTCCTTGTAACCCTCTGAATTATAATATATATATATATATATATATATATATATATATATATATATATATATATATATATATATATATATATATATATATATATATATATATATATATATATATATATATATATATATTATATATATATATATATATATATATATATATATATATATATATATATATATATATAGATATATATATATATATATATATATATATATATATATATATATATATATATATATATATATATATATATATATATATATATATATATATATATATATATATATATATATATATATATATATATATATATATATATATATATATATATATATAATATTATATATATATATATATATATATATATATATATATATAATATATATAATATATATAATATATATAATATATATAATATATATAATATATATATATATATATATATATATATATATTATTATTATTATTATGATTAGCAAGAAATCGCTAGCAAATTGCCTCCCCCTCTTTTGTTGATGTTGTTTGTTCTGTTGTTTTCATTTACTGCGAGCGCTCGATCGTAGACCATCTGTCTATCGACTTAGCACGGTCAGAATACAAGGGTTTAAAAGATTAAGGCCACTCCCTTTAAGATCTTTCTTCGAGGCAAAGTGATCTCTGTCTGGCAGTTTTCTTGCAGGCAAATCTCCTGCGGGCATCAGCTGGAGATGATTCAACACCCCAATATGTTGGAAGTGCCCCCTGCCCCATAGGAGGAGATAAAAGCAGAAAACACGAGGCCTCGACCTCACACACGTGCGCGGGACAGGGAGTGAAGAGGACCCAACACCTGGCCCCATCGATGCCCTTGCATCCTAACCACATGGCCCTTTTCAAAGTATACTTTCTCCTTGTGCCCTTCGACCGCAAGCCCTTGATCGCTCCACCGTTGACCACGCGTTGCTATTCTTCGAGGAGTCCCCATCGCCGTGCCCTTGTATCCTAACACGTGGAAGAACTCGCCTCGGAAATCGCAAGTCATCCACGGGCCAATTTTCTACGTTGGAAACACACCTGTCTTACGGTAATGTGCCCTGGAAAACCTCCATTCAGTCACGCTTTGTCCTTGTGACATTTACTTAAATAGTGAGCCAGTAATCACCGAATCCCTTGTCTAATGTCCGTGCGCCTCTAGCGTCGGCAGTACTGAGTCTTTATTAATTCATCGAAGCCCTTTGGCACCCTCAGTGCAGCTTCGAATTCATTATTCTTTTGTCTATTTTCATTACTGGCGTATAATGTGCATAACTCTCATTTCAGAGGGACCCTATTTCGTGGAAGCTTCTTGGACTGTGTCTGGACTCCCCCAGTTTCATTCATCCCGTAGGAATCCCCTTCAGGATCAATAATCTACTTGCGTTCCTCTTTCCCGTACTGGTGTCATTTATGTAAATACACTCCTTTAAATTTGCCCACGTGTTTTACGTAATATTTCCCTCAGTAATAAGAGCCCTACGCTCATATGAAATTCCCCCTTGTTTTCCTCTTTTTTACGT
>JANJGK010004271.1:0-7500 GCA_039081455.1 Macrobrachium rosenbergii
TCGAAAAATATATGTATGGAATAACTAAATCAGATAAATTGGCCAAAGCTTATAAAAAGCAAAAAGAGAATGAAAAGTTTATATTGACCCTGGATTCGTGTGTTCGAAAATTACTCAGGGATGTTTAATTCCTGATTTATATCTGGGTTTCTGTTTTGGATGACCAAATTGATTGTCCAATCGTAGATACGATCTTCCCTTGACAGTCCGAGGAATCCTCAACGCAAGAACTGCGTAATCGTTTCACTGGCAGACAAACAGGCAGGAAAAGAGTCAGAACGAAGAAGGAAGGTGTCCTCCCTGCGTCAACAAGGCATTTTGCAATACTGGCTTCTGTTTAGTAGTATAGAGCATTGCGTAACTGCCTCGCTGATGCTCTGGATAAACAGAATGTTTTCTATTGCTTGTTTAGAGAGAGAGAGATAGGGAGAGGCGTATTATTAGTTAAAAGAAAGCTTTGCTGATTTTAAGAGAGAGAGAGAGAGTGAGGACATAATTTTAGTTGAAAGGAAGCTTTGCTGCTTGTGAGAGAGAGAGAGAGAGAGAGAGAGAGCAAGCAGATTATTAGTTGAAAGAAAGCTTTGCTGATTGTGTGTGTGTGTGTGAGAGAGAGAGAGAGAGAGAGAGAGAGAGAGAGAGAGAGAGAGAGAGAGAGAGAGAGAGAGAGAGAATGACAGCAGGTTATTAGTTGAAAGAAAGCTTTGCTGATTTTGTGTGTGTGTTTGTGAGAGAGAGAGAGAGAAAGAGAGAGCAGATTATGAGTTGAAAGAACGCTTTGCTGATTGTGTGTGAGAGAGAGAGAGAGAGAGAGAGAGAGAGAGAGAGAGAGAGAGAGAGAGAGAGAGAAGATTAGTAGTTGAAAGAAAGCTTTGCTGGTTGTGTGAGAGAGAGAGAACTTATTATTATTCAAAGAAAGCTTTGCTGGTTGTGTGTGAGAGAGAGAACTTATTATTATTATTCAAAGAAAGCTTTGCCTTTCATAATAATGATTAATATATCAAGATCTTGTACCTGAAGATAAACACTTCCCCTTCTGGGCATTTTCTTTCTCTCACTTCAGAGAAAGGGTAATCATTTGTCGGAGCTTCATATGGTCTTGTTAAGCTCTTCCATAAAATCCATTCTAGAGCAATTATAGATACGTTATCTTTAGCTGCAGGGAAGAGAGAGAGAGAGAGAGAGAGAGAGAGAGAGAGAGAGAGAGAGAGAGAGAGAGAAAGTAGTCTGGACACTACTTATATGTTATGAATATGTGTTATTGATTATTAGAATACAGTAATAAGAAAGTTATTATTATTATTATTTCTCAGCGTGATGTTCATTGGTTTGGGAGAGGGACGGTACTAGCCATTCGATTCTGCTGAGATAACCAAGTTGCGTTCGCACCATGAACGGTAAAGCTCGATGGAGCCATTCTGTGGTGTGATCACATATGCCACATCAGGGAAAAATTTAAATACGGAATTAGATAAATAAATCAACAGAAAACGAGTTAGTTGCGTTCTTTTTAATGAAAATTGAAACAAATACTTGCCACATTTATATTTGTATCATAGGGAAAATTATTACTGTGATTAGCCCCCCCCCAAAAAAAATAAATAAATAAAATATGTCTTTTCAGTGACAGTAATCAAGATAACTTGTAGAAATAGATAAAAGATAGATTGGCTTTCGGATAAATTTATTTTACAGAATACAGAACTTTATCCCTTCCTTTGTGTTTCCTGAATCTGTAATCCCTGGCAGGTTTACATTTACTAGGGCCGATCCAGCAATATATTTTTTATATTTTTTCTCTCCCATTTTATACCTAGCTCTCCCCCCCGTTTTTTTGGGTGGAAAGACAGATCTCTGAAATATATATATGTATATATATATATATATATATATATATATATATATATATATATATATATATATATATATATATATGTGTGTTTGTGTGTGTGTGTGTAATGAAAGGAACCAGTCACTTTCTCGAAACTGTATCAAATACTACAACGGCCAACGCCGTTTGTGGGTTCGTAATTCACCTTCTGGGAAACTCGCATCTCCATGCATTACTAAGCATTACTGAATAACTCCTCACTGCTTATCGTTCTTCACTCTCTTATTTATAGATGATTATCTTATCACTTCTTTTCTCCTCCTCCTCCTCCTCCTCCTCCTCCTCCTCCTCCTCTCGACCCCAGGTGACTTTCTCAACGGTGAGATTTCATCGAAGGCTGATTTCCAGCTCATTCTGATAAAAGATAAAAATATTAAAAAACATTGTTTTATCACCGGCCTCTTCACTTTCCCCGTTACTGTGACTCATTCCACCTTTCCCTGCCCCTACCCCTCATTGTCCCCCCCTTCCCTTTCCCTGGTCTTATTCCCTACTCCTCATTGTCCCCCTCCCCTTTCCCTACTCTCATCCCTTATCTCTCATTGTCCCCCCTCCCTTTTCCCTGCTCTCATCCCCTACCCCTAATTGTCCCCCTCCCCTTTCCATACTCTCATCCTCTACCCCTTATTGTTCCCCTCCCTTTTCCCTGCTCTCATCCCCTACCCCTCATTGTCCCCCTCCCCTTTCCCTACTCTCATCCCCTACCCCTCATTGTCTCCCTCCCCTTTCCATGCTCTCATCCTCTACCCCTCATTGTCCCCCTCCCCCTTCCCTCATCGCGTACCCCTCATTGTCCCCCCTCCCCTTTCCATACCTCCACTCCCTACCCCCTATTTCCCTTCCCCTTTCCCCTACTCCCACCCCTACCCTCATTCCCCCTACCCTTTTCCTCCCCAACCCCTACCCCTCAATGTTCCCCTCCCATTTCCCTACTCCCAACCCTACCCCTCATTGCCCCCCTCCTCCCCTCTCCTCTACACCCACCCCCTTCCCCTGATGTGTCAGTGTCTTCGTCTTTATGTGCAGTTCTCGGAAGCTCCTTCGTAGTTTATATTGCGAACCCCAGGCTGTTCTGTCTTATTTGATTTGTTTTTATTTTGAATGATCATATCGTATTCTTTTCATGTTTGGAGAAATGTATCGCTCTCTTTTTACGACGAAAATAATTGATCTAAGTGAATCTTGAACTGGTGGTTCCATGAATGCGGAAAGACGAAAAAAAGTTGTTTATATATATATACTGTATATATATATATATATATATATATATATATATATATATATATATATATATATATAGAGAGAGAGAGAGAGAGAGAGAGAGAGAGAGAGAGAGAGAGAGGTTTCGTTAAATTCTGTACATTTTCAAAAGTGGAAAAGTTTTATTGAACTGCGAATATTAAAGCCGTCCTTCTATTTTAATATATATATATATATATATATATATATATATATATATATATATATATATATATATATATATATATATATATATATATATATATATGCGCGTGTGTATGTGCGCGTAAACATAGAATCACACTTAGAACCACGAAGGAATTCCTCAAAAAAAAAAAAAAGAAAAACAGAAATGCCCCCGGGGCACGAGACAGAACGAACACCTTAATCCAAAACAACGAGAAAAATCTTCTGTTATTTATGTAGTCCTGGGAAAATAGTTGGGCAAGAAATATGTTGCCATGGCAACGGTGACGCCGCCGTTGCGACGTGACAGTCTTATCGTGAACGATTATTCGCTCGTTACGAATCGGATGATAAGTTGAGGTCTGGTCGACGCCGAGTTTTTTTTTTTATACTCAGCATTGCTTTCTCAGAATATGTTCGATGGATATGATCGTGCTATAGCGAACAGTTCTCTCTCTCTCTCTCTCTCTCTCTCTCTCTCTCTCTCCTCTCTCTCTCTCTCTCTCTCTCTCTCTGGTTTTAAAGTAGCTAACAGTCTCTCTCTCTCTCTCTCTCTCTCTCTCTCTCTCTCTCTCTCTCTCTCTCTCTCTCTCTCTCTCTGGTTTTAAAGTAGCTAACAGTCTCTCTCTCTCTCTCTCTGTGCTGAAATAACTAACAGTCTCTCTCTCTCTCTCTCTCTCTCTCTCTCTCTCTCTCTCTCTCTCTCTCTCTCTCTCACACCAGTTAATACATAGTGTTAGTTCTCTTTCTTTCGTCTCTTAAGCTGCAATGGCCTTCTCTTAGCAAAGAAAAGTGTGAAAACTCTCTCTCTCTCTCTCTCTCTCTCTCTCTCTCTCTCTCTCTCTCTCTCTCTCTCTCTCTCTCTCTCTCTCTCTCTCTCTCTTATTTGAAAGGAAGTCCAGCTACCCAGCTGTAGTAACTAAAAGAATTAACAAAAGTTAATTGCAGCACTGTCTACGCAGTAACTTACAGAGAAATGTTTTTCTGCAAGAGAAACATTTTTGTTTACCTAAGAATCCATGACCATTAATATATTTGCAAATTTATCCAAGTTAATCATGAGTCTTCTCTCCACAAATTTATAATCACTGGTTCCTCGAATTCTTCACCTTCTGGGCTGTGGAATTCTTTTTACTCCTCTTTGTTCGAGGAATTCTGTCAGCTCCCTCGATATCGGAGTTGCGTACGTTTCCAAGTAAGGTACGGAGGTAATGAACATGATACTTCATGTTTTTCCTCCTTGTATATTCATTCTATGTTCAAGATACGCTACCTTCCCTGGTTTTCGTTACGTGTTGTATAAACGTCATAAGCACACACACATATATGAGTGTGTGTGTAATTGTAATAGCCACAATGCCGTCTTAACTTCTCGAATTCTTCGCGGCTTTTTGGATACGCTTATCACTGCGAAGCCTTAGATTCAAGTGCAAGACATTTGAAGTAATTGTGATGTTCGGTAGCAGAAAACGAACCCGCGTCCCATAATCACGAGGTCGCGTGATGACCTCATGATTATGGGGCGCAGGTTCGTTTCCCGCTACCGTACATCACAATTGCTTCAAATCTCTTGCACTCGGATCTAAGGCGTTGTAGTGACGAGCGTATCCACAAAAGCAAGCGCGAAGTATTTGAGAAGTTATGAGGGCACTGTGGCTATTACAATTACATATGTATCTGGTAAATAGTGACCAGTGGATTCTACACACACATTTTATATATATACAGTATATGTATATATATATATATATATATATATATATATATATATATATATATATATATATATATATATAATTTATTTATTTATACTATTTATATATGTGTGTGTGTGTACGTATATATAATAAAGGCTAGTCGCACATGTATCTTTGCTCACTTTAAGTATAATGATAATATTTATGTAGGATGGAATACTCGTAAAAGACGAGCGTTTAAAATATTGGTAAAAATTACGAAATCATCTTAAGTACTTCAATGAATAATAATAATAATAATAATAATAATAATAATAATAATAATAATAATAATAATAATAATATTATTATTATTATTATTATTATTATTATTATTATTATTATTATTATTATTATTATTATTATTATTATTATTATGACATTGTTCCCTAGCTATAGGTCTATTTACCAACTTGAAAAATGTATAAGAATAAAAACATCAATAACAATCGCGACCGCCAAAGAGAGAGAGAGAGAGAGAGAGAGAGAGATGCATCTCAATGGAGCCTTTTGAAAAGGACAACCAAAAAATGTGGATTTTTTCTTTTATACCGTGAATGAAGTTTGAGGGAAGTTACATTTCTCAGAGAGAGAGAGAGAGAGAGAGAGAGAGAGAGAGAGAGAGAGAGAGAGAGAGAGAGAGAGTCGACAGGAATTAAGTATGGTGGGAATCAATGAGCAGAGATCGGGGATTCCACTAGTGGAGAATTCATCCACCATTGATCAATAACTTGGTGGAAGAACTCTCTCCTCCTCCTCCTCCTCCTCCTCCTCCTCCTCCTCCTCCTCCTCCTCCTCCTCCTCCTCCTCCTCCTCCTCCTCCTCCTTCCTGGGACTAATTCCACCCTCCCGCCGGGCCCAGCACCAATCGTCGATTCCAATCTTACTCCTTGGCGATGCTAAAGATAACGTACGGTTGTCCAGAATTAGATCTCTCTTCCCTGGGCGCGTTCCCCTGGCCTCTTAGGGCCACGCGCCACTACGTAGGGGTACAGATTTTTTATAGTCTCTGCCTTTTGGCACTGTAGTAACTTGTATGTTTACTTACGTTATTTTGTCTGTTAAATCTTCATTATAATGCAATACGTGCATGTATGTAAGTAATGAAGTTTTTATATGTTTTAGAAATAACAGTGTGCAGTACTCACAGGTATGCATGACTACACTGTCATGCTCTATCTAATCTGATTTTGTAGAATTTGCTACAACCATGCCTCTTGCGCCTGAGCTAATCTGCCTGTTGACAGATTATGCCATCTTCTTCTTGAGAAATTAGGGCCTCTGCCTGTTAACAAATTAGGCCATCTCCTTCTTGAGAAATTAGTGCTTCTACCTGTCGACAAGTTAGGAGAAATTAGAGCATCTGCCTGTTGACAAATTAAAGCATCTGCCTGCTGACAAATTAAAGCATCTGCCTGTTGAAAAATCAAAGCATCTGCCTGGTGACAAATCAGGCCATCTTCTTGAGAAATTAGTGCATCTGCCTGTCGACAAATTAGGGCATCTGCCTGTTGACAAATTAAAGCATCTACATGTTGACAAATTAGGGCATGTCTGTTGACAGAGTAGGCCATCTTCCTCTTGAGAAGTTAGTGCATCTGGCTGTCGACAAATTAGGCCATCTTCTTCTTGAGAAATTACGGCGTCTACTGTTGACAAATTAGGCCATCTCCTTCTTGAGAAATCTGTGCATCTGCCTGTTGACAAATTAGGCCATCTTGAAAAATTAGGGCATCTGCCTGTTGAAAAATTAGGTCAACCGAAGCATGGGGAGGAGGCCTCTCGGGAATTGTCAAGGGCCCTCAGGAATTGAAGGGCGCCATTCAAATGGCTTCCAAGACTTGTCGAGGGGCTTGACTGCAAATGAAATCAGATAGACTGATATAACAACACAACTGAGATGCTGGAATGTATGGTAGCATACGTCAGTATGATAACAGGCATTCGTTACCATTACATTAACATAATTATGGGAACTTCGTGTTCGAAATGAAGGTGTAAAGTGTAAGTTACTGATGATATCGAGACACCTACGTATTAAAAAATGAATGATATATTTTCATATCACATCAGTATGATATTTTTATTAATTACCTCGGATTACAACGCTTTTATTTGTCTATTTATTTACTTGTATGTTTGTTTGCCGTTAACGAGTTTATCTTTCTTTAGATCACAATAACAGTTCAGAAAGATTCTCAAGAAACTGTTTAGGAAGGCAGCACTGATCCACATACCAGCCCCATTAGGATTTCAAGCGGTAATCAGGACTGATAATCCTATCTGATCCTTGGTCCTTGGCCAAATTTCCCCCCAGAAGTCCTTGTAAATATCTTGATTCGATTTCACTGCAAAATCCTTTGTCCTGGATCTGTTATCAAAATACGTCCCTCTGGTGTGTACTGAAATAAGACAACTTTTTCAGGGTGGGTCAGGAATGCGTTGCGGCTG
>JANJGK010004271.1:12500-15000 GCA_039081455.1 Macrobrachium rosenbergii
TGCCTTCCAGAGAGGCTTAAACCTTCTGGAATGTTGCCTTCCAGAGAGGGTTAAACCTTCTGGAATGTTGCCTTCCAGAGAGGGTTAAACCTTCCGGAATGTTGCCTTCCAGAGAGGGTTAAACCTTCTGGAATGTTGCCTTCCAGAGAGGGTTAAACCTTCCGGAATGTTGCCTTCCAGAGAGGGTTAAACCTTCTGGAATGTTGCCTTCCAGAGAGGGTTAAACCTTCTGGAATGTTGCCTTCCAGAGAGGGTTAAACCTTCGGCGATGTTGCCTTCCAGAGTGGGTTAAACCTTCTGCCATAACATAGTCTCGCTCCCACTCTTTTATAGGTGACATTTTCGTCAGTCATCCATAGAGGTCTGTGTGTGTGAGAGAGAGAGAGAGAGAGAGAGAGAGAGAGAGAGAGAGAGAGAGAGAGAGAGAGTACCTCCCTTTGCAAGATAGCTGTGTTCCGTAGCAGTTTTTAAACTTTGGAATTTTTTGGCCTATTTCGTTCTTAGTTCCTGTGACCTCCCATATTCCACAAAGCGAAACTAGAGGGACGATTCACCATTTAACCATTCCTAATACTGCTGCTACTACTACTACTACTACTACTACTACTACTACTTCTATTATTATTATTATTATTATTATTATTATTATTATTATTATTATTATTATTATTATTATTATTATTATTCAGAAGATGAACTCAATTCACATGGAACAAGCCCCACCCAAGGGGGCCATTGACTTGAAATTCAAGCTTCCAAAGAATATGGTGTCCATTCGGAAGAAGTAAGAGGCGGTAAAGGGAAATATAGAAAGAAGAGGTTTCACTTATTAAAAAAAATTAATTAATAAATTAATAAATAGATAAAAAATGTATTAAAATGCAAGGAGAACAGTATTAGAGTAATAATGTATTGCAACTTCGCTTGAACTTTTGAAGTTCCGATTCCACGGCATCCTCAGGGAGGCTGTTCCAGAGACTGACTGACAAAAGCTGTTCAACTTCCTTAACTGTCATTTCCAGCCAGGTGAACCTCTACGATACTGGCTCTTCACACGAAGGAAAGAATTAAGGTCGAATCAAGCCTCTTGTGGCTTCATCACACCTGTAATAACTTTATTTTTCAGGTACAGTTTATGGCTTCGTTCAGTTTACATTGTAGAGTTTTTGTCTTGACATGTGAGGTTTCATTTGCCTTCTGTTTCCCTTTATTTCCCATTTTTACCTTCTGTTACTTCTTTCGAATGAACACCGCATTCTTTGGAAGCTTGAAGAATTTCAAGTCAGTAGCCCCAGTGGGCCTGTTCCATATGCATAGGCTTCATCTTCTGAATAATGATAATAATTAATGTTCATACTTCGTCTAGGTAACGCTAGAGATTTATTTAGAATAGAATATAGAACTAGGCCAAACGCTGGGACCTATGAGGTCATTCAGCGTTGAAACTGAAATTGACAGCAAAAGGTTTGAAAGGTGCAACGGTAGGAAAAACCTCGCAGTTGCACTATTAAAAGGGATGAAAGGGGTTGCAGCTAGGGGTCGAAAGGACCCTGCAAAGAACCTTAAGTAATGTCTGCAGTGCACCGCGTGAGGTGGACTGACCATCCTACGGGGAAAGATTTATTTAGGTCTCTTTACTTCTTGAGGAGAACATGACTTTTATCTCAGTGGTTTCTCTCCTCCGCGTTCGTTTTGTATTCTTGTTCATTTTGAATAATAAAAAATCTCATAATGCCACGAGTCACTAAAATGGTGCGGAGATCCACACAGGTGTAAATGTAAACATATATCAGAAATATATATGCAAACATCTGTATATATATTTCTATGTTTACATTCACATCATTGTGGATTTCTTTACCAATAATAATAATAATAATAATAATAATAATAATAATAATAATAATAATAATAATAATAATTTTACAGTGACTTTTTAGCCAAAATGTGAACACAACAAATCAACAGAATGTAACTCGAAGAGCCTTCAAATATTTCCAACCAATGGCACCTTTAAATGTTTTCTTACTTATTGCTCAGAATAACCTCCAGTCCCTCTCATTAGCTTTTTCTCCTCATTAAACTCGGTGCCTCATTAACTGTATTATTTATGGTAATATATTTATCAACATTCAGTTAAAGATACGACTGAAATTCAATGGAAGTTGCATGAATTGTTATCCGAGACCTGAAGGTTTATGCCTAGTTACGTCAGCGACACCTGTTGGTACGATCACTTTAAAAGCAGCGTAATGTTGATCGTTGCGTAATTACTGCGTAACTTAGGTTCAGGTCGTGAACGTGACTTCCAAACTTTGGCATTAGGGAACACCCACATACACACCCACACTCAGCTAAAATTCAAAAGAAAACTTCCAGGTTGACAACAAACGCATGGTTTCGCCATATTCAGTGGTAGCTTTCAGACTCGTGAAACGAAAGAAGAAATTAATAATAATAATAATAATAATAATAATGAGCTGTATATCTCCACAACAAC
>JANJGK010004271.1:22500-65844 GCA_039081455.1 Macrobrachium rosenbergii
GTAGAATTCACAATCTGTATTCTATAATTTATAGAATATAGTCTTCAATCTGTATTCTGTATTCTATAGATTTACAATCTGTATTCTATAATATATAGAATATATACCCTACGTCTGCATTCTGTATTTTATAGAATTTGCAGTCTGTATTCTATATCCTACAGAATATACAATCTGTATTCTATATTCCATAGAATATACTCTACAATCTGTATTTTATATTCTATAGAATATAATCTACATCTGTGTTCTATAGACCGCGGCATAAAAAAAAACAGTTAGAATACCGTACTCTTTTTTTTTTTGTAGGGAGTATGGGAAAGGCTCAATCCGTCTTTATTTAGCTCTGTCACAAAAAGAATTGTGAACAAAGAACTTTTTCGTTTGTGGTACAGTGTTATTGACGAATTGTATATTGTTAAATTTATCATAGTGCACCGCACGTGTCAGATGAAAATAGTGATGGAATTTCAGTTTGTAGTTTCTTATTATTACGTATTTCTATTTTTCTTATTTTTTACGGTTTATAACCCCCATTCATTAAATTTATTTACACACACACACACACACACACACACACACACATATATATATATATATATATATATATATATATATATATATATATATATATATATATATATATATATATATACGTGAAGAAAGATTCTGCTTGGGCTGATGTCTTTAACATTCGTTTTCAGACTGCAGAACTCCCTCTAATCCTGTATGTTTCCTGCATCATTTAAATTACTTATTATTATTATTATTATTATTATTATTATTATTATTATTATTATTATTATTATTATTATTATATTAGCAATGGGCGAGCATGAAGAGAATAGATAAATATATAGAAAAGGTATAAGTAATAATACGCAGATCACAGTAGCAAGGAGCATCCGTAATAAGATAATAACATCACTCATTCAATAGAACAAGTGCTCAGGTAGAACAAGTGTTACGGGTTTGATGACATTTGCACAAGGTAGTTTCAAAGTACAAACAGTAACGGATTGATTTGAAGTTCAAATGAAGTTGTAAATGTGGTTATGTTCAGCTTTAAAGAAGGAGAGAGAGATGTCCAACCATGAAGTTTCCTCTCTTAAATAAAGTCGGCACCTACCACAAAATAATCGACGTGACATAATAGTGACCATTACTTTTCCTTTTAACCTAACTAGGATATTAAAGACGTGTATCGCTTACTGAGAATGAAGATATGAAAATGCATTTTTAATAGATGTATTTTCCGTGTGGGATTACCACTTGCTGTGTGCTATCTGTGGCAAACAGTAAATGGTACAAAAAGTTCCTTGCAGCCTCCCGATTAGGGCCCAGCTGTCCAGCTTCTCTATATCTCCTCACATTTAAGAACAAATTCTTCCAGCGTGCCTTAGTTTCTGATGGTTAGTCAACTGTGTTGAACTGCAGCTAGGGTGGAGGAGAGCATGAGGCTAGCAGCTTCTTTCCAAAAGAATTGCCGAGATCTGGTTAATTTAATATCCTCAGGAGCCACCCGTTTCTAAGAGTCAAAAGGGCATATAGTCAAAAGCTAATAAAACAAGTAAAAAATGCGCCGAAGCTTCTTCGGCGCAATCGAGTTTTGCGTACAGCGCACAAGCAAGGCCACCGAAAATAGATCTATCTTGAGGTGGTCTTGGTATAATGCTGTATTAACCGCGGCCCATGAAACTCTCAGCCGGCCGTGGTGGCCTGTGTTGTTGCGTTGCCAGAAGCACGATTATGGATAACTTTAATATTTAATAAAATAATAGCTACTGAGGCTAGATGGCTGCAATTTGGCATGTTTGATGATTGTAAGGTGGATGATCAACATATCAATTTGCAGCCCTCTAGCCTCAGTAGCTTCAAGATCTGAGGGCGGACAGAAAAAGTGCGGACGGGCAGATAAAGCCGGCACAATAGTTTTCTTTTCAGGAAACTAAAGCGTAATTTAAACTACTGTAAGAAGAATAATAATATTTACGAGATGACTTATACAACACTTGTCACTTTAAGGTCCAAAAGGGCATACAGCCAAAAGAAAATTGGAAAAAACGTAATTAAAACTACTATATTAAGAGTAATATTTGCGAGATGACTTATATAACACGCGTCACTTCAATTGAAGATACGATCTCGGACAGGTGTCTCGTTGTGGAACGCAAATATTTATCATTCATCTGTCATTATAGCGAAACCCTTACAGACAGATCTCTTCTGAAGTACACATGAAAGGGAAGTATGTTATATAAACACATTTTTATCACCGGCTTGAAGGGTGCGTCGATCAAAACAGGTATGTCGTCTTAACACCTGTTCCCGGTTGTTAGTGTGACAGCGCTGTTGTCCAGGTATGAACTTTCGACAGGTGTCTTGATGTAGGCAGGTGTTTATCAGTCATCTGTATTATGTTGCTAATGCTCAGTTTTCGTTTTGAGGCAAAGTAAATCTAAGCCTGACTAGACTGAAAATCATAATTTATTATTATTATTATTATTATTATTATTATTATTATTATTATTATTGTTATTATTATTATTATTGTTATTATTATTATTATTATTATTATTATTATTATGTTTTTATCATTATTATTATTATTATGTTTTTATCATTATTATTAAATCTCATAGCACATTCCCCCCGCCAGTAGAAAAAAAACAATGAATCCGATCAGCCTGATTAGACTGAAAATTATTATTATTATTATTATTATTATTATTATTATTATTATTATTATTATCATTATTATTATTATTATCATTATTATTATTATTATTAAGAAAATAACGTTTTTATCAATATTATAATATCTCACAGCACATTCCATTCCGCCAATAAAAAAAAAACAATTAACCCGATCAGCCAATAGCAACCAAGATTCCAGATTACAACAGGTACTCCCAAAAACATTGCGTGGTCACGCCAATTCACTTGGAAAGGTGTATTGTATCTCGTTATTCAGGTATACAAACGTCGAAGACAGTTGCCATACGATGGCCGTATCGTGTGGTTAATCATAGAGAAAAAAAAAAGGTATCGAAAAGAGTTGTGATGGTTCGATGTTATCGATGGAAAGAGACAGAAAATTATTTGTTATTCGTCTCAGGAAAAGCGGTTGGAATGTGCTGTGAGATTTAATAATAATGATAAAAACATGATTGTCATGATAATAATAATAATAATAATAATAATAATAATAATAATAATAATAATAATAATAATAATAATAATAATTTTCATTCTAATCAGGCTGATCGGATTAATTGTTTTTTTTTTCTATTGGCGGGAGGAATGTGCTATGAGATTTAATAATAACGATAAAAACATAATAATAATAATAATAATAATAATAATAATAATAATAATAATAATAATAATAATAATAATAATAATAATAATAATAAATTATGATTTTCAGTCTAGTCAGGCTTAGATTTACTTTGCCTCAAAACGAAAACTGAGCATTAGCAACATAATACAGATGATTGACAAACGCCTGCCTACATCAAGACACCTGTCGAAAGTTCATACCTGGACAACAGCGCTACTGTCACACTAACAACTGGGAACAGGTGTTAAGACGACATACCTGTTTTGATCGACGCACGCTTCATGCCGGTGATAAAAATGTGTTTATATAACATACTTCCTTTTCATGTGTACTTCAGAAGAGATCTGTCTGTAGGGTTTCGCTGTAATAACAGATGAATGATAAATATTTGCGTTCCACAACGAGACACCTGTCCGAGATCGTATCTTCAACTGAAGTGACGCGTGTTATATAAGTCATCTCGTAAATATTATTACTCTTAATATAGTAGTTTTAATTACGTTTTTTTTCCAATTTTCTTTTGGCTGTTATGCCCTTTTGGACCTTAAAGCGACAAGTGTTGATGCTTATTGAAATGTAGGTTTCTAGTAAGTAGGGCACATGAAAGGTACAGTTATTATTATTATTATTATTATTATTATTATTATTATTATTATTATTATTATTATTATTATTATTATTATTATTCACGTGGAAGAAGCCTACAGGGGCCATTGACCTGAAATTCGAGCTTCCAGAGAAGATGATAGGAAATACTGAAAGGAGAGATCAGTTATTAGGAAATAAAAAAGACAAATTAGGAAACTGATAAGTAAATAAGTTAAAATATAAATATATCACTAAATTAAAGGTGAATTGTTTTAGGGTAGTAATGTATTGCATCTTCGCTTGAATGTTTGAGGTTCTAATTGAACTGGAAAAAAAATACTAATGATTAGTGGCACATAATTACGGAGAAAGCGAGAGAAAAAAAATTATCTGGAGCTAAATAGTTATGCAAAATTTATTAGAAGGTGAATAGTTATTCAGCATCGATTGAAATTTAAATAGCTATGCAAACCCTATCGGAATGCAAACAGTTTTCCAAAACCTACTGGAATATAAATAGTTACGCGAAACCTGATGGAATCTAAATAGCTATGCAAAACCTGTTGGAATGTAGATAGCTAAGCGAAGTCTGCTGAAATGCAATCTACTGAAATGCAATCAGTTATGCAAAGCTTATTGGAATGTAAATAGCTTTGCCAAGTCTGTTGGAATGTAAATAGTATACAGCTATTCAGAGCTTCTGTGAGTGTAAATAGCCTACTGGAATGTAAATAGTTACGCGAAGTCTGTTGGAATGTGAACTGCTATTCAGAGCCTATTGGAATGTAAATGGTTACGCAAAGCCTGTTGGAGTGTAAACAGCTATTGAGAGCCTGTTGGAATGTAAATAGCCTTGCGAAGCATATTGGAATGTAAATTCCCATGCAAAGTCTGCTGAAATGCAAACAGGTGTGCACAGCTTATTGAAATGTAAATAGCTATGCAAAGCCTATTGGAATATAAATAGCTATGCGAAACCTATTGGAATGTAAGTAGCTATACGAAGTCTGTTGGAATGCAAGTGGTTCTGCAAAACGCATTGCAATCCAAACGGGTATTGCAAGAGCTGTCTGAATGTAATTAGTTATTCAAATAGTAGATAGTTCCGTAAAACCTACTGGAATGAAAATTCTACATAGATTTTAATTGCAATTTTTTAAAATATTTATTTTAATTTTATTTTTGTTCAATATTGAAATATTTAAAAAAAACATTACCGTACATAGATTTTAATTGTCATTTTTCAATTTTTTTTATTTAATTTGATTTTTGTTTAATATTGGAATATTTAAAAAATCTACAGTACATAGATTTTAATTGGCTTTTTTTAAAATGTTTAATTTAATTTGATTTTTGTTTGATATTGAAATAATAAAAAATACATAGATTTCAACTGTCATTTTTAAAAATATTTAATTTAATTTTATTTTTGTTTAATATTGAAATATTAAACAAATCTACATAGATTTTAATTGTCATTTTTAAAAATATTTAATTTAATTTGATGTTTGTTTAATATTGAAATATTTAAAAATCTACATAAATTTTAATTGTCAATTTTTAAATTATTTAATTTGATTTGATTCTTTTTAATATGGGAATATTTAAAAAAATCTACATAGATTTTAATTGTCATTTTGTAAAATGTTTAATTTAATTTGATTTTTGTTCAATATTGAAATACTACAAATTTTGATTTTTGTTTAGTATTGAAATATTTAAAAAATCTACATAGATTTTAATTGCCATTTTTTAAAATATTTAATTTAATTCGATTTTTATTTAATATATTGAAATATTAAAAAAATCTACACAAATTTTAATTGTAATTTTTAAAATTATTTAATTTGATTTGATTTTTTTTAATATGGAAATGTTTAAAAAACATCTACATAGATTTTAATTGTCACGTTTTAAAATATGTAATTTAATTTGATTTTTGTTTAATACTGAAATACTAAAAATATATACATAGATTTTATGTGCCCTTTTTTAAAACATTTAATTTAATTTTAATTTTGTTTAACATTGGAATATTAAAAAAATCTACAAAGGTTTTAACTGTCATTTTTAAAATGCTTAATTTAATTTTATTTTTGTTTAATATTGAAATATTAAAAAAATCTACACAAATTTTAACTGTCATTTTTAAAATATTTCATTTACTTTTATTTTTGTTTAATATTGAAATATTGAAAAAGCTACACAAATTTTAACTGTCATTTTTAAAATATTTAATTTAATTTAATTTTTGTTTAATATTGAAATATTAAAAAAACCTACATAGATTTTAATTGTCATTTTTTAAAAATATTTGATTTAATTAGATTTTGTTTAATATTGAAATATTTAAAAAAATCTACATAGATTTTAATTGAAATTTTTAAAAATATTTAATTTAATTTGATTTTTAATAATGTAATATTTTTTTAAAAATCTACGTAGATTTTAATTGTCATATTTTAAAATATTTAATTTAATTTGATTTTTGTTTAATATTGAAATATAAAAAAATCTTCATAGGTATTATTTGTCATTTTTAGAAATATTTAATTTAATTTGATTTTTATTTAATACTGAAATATATAACAAATTTACATAGATTTTGATTGTTGTCTTTTAAAATATTTAATTTAATTTGATTTTTTTTAACATTGAAATATTTAAAAAATCTACATAGATTTTAATTGTCATATTTTAAAATATTTAATTTAATTTAATTTTTGTTTAATATTGAAATATTAAAAAGTCTACATAGATTTTAATTGTCATTTTTTAAAATATTTAATTTAATTAGATTTTGTTTAATGTTGAAATATTTAAAAAACATCCACATAGATTTTAATTGTCACATTTTAAAATATTTAATTTAATTTTATTTTTGTTTAATATTGAAATATAAAAAAATCTACATAGATTTTAATTGTAATTTTTTAAAATATTTAATTTTATTTTATTTTTGTTTAATATTGAAATATTTAAAAAATTACGTAGATTTTAATTGTTCTCTTTTAAAATATTTGATTTAATTTGATTTTTTAATATGGAAATATTGAAAAAACATCTACACAGATTTTAATTGTAATTTTTAAAATATTTAATTTAATTTTATTTTTTATTTAATACTTAAATATTTAGAAAACAATTAAATGTGACCTAATCTTCAAAAAACGCTTAAGGCTTCAAGCCCCTGCTAGCCCAGTTCCAAAACGAAGACGCGCCTCCCAATATACTGTGGTTTCCTCAATACGGATTGATTGATTGGTCGATTTTTATCACCTTTTGGTAACGAGGAGTTGCTTGTCTGCCGGAATGGTTTCGTTCCTGTTCCGTCTAAATAGTTTTGTTTGTTTTTCACGTGAAAATTACCATGAAATGGGTTTACTCCATATTAACTGGCCCTTACTACTACTGATTTCTTTAAGGAGACAACCCACCATCCAAAAGGTGGGCAGAAATCCAGTTTTGATGACAGGCTAAGTTGCTTATGTCTCGAACTGGTATACCCACCCTTAAATGGGCCTGACAGCTACTGATTTTTTACGGAGACAGGCCACCATCCAAAAGGTGGGAAGAAATCCAGTTTCGATATCCAACTGGTATACCCACCTTTAAGTGGGGCCTGACAGTTACTGATTTCCTTAAGGAGACAGGCCACCATCAAAAGGTGGTCGGAAATCCAGTTTCGATGAAAGAGGCTAAGTTGCCTATGTCTCAAACTGGTGTACCCACCTTCAAGTGGGCCTGACAGCTACTGATTTCCTTAGGGAGACAGGCCACCATTCGAAAGGTGGACAGAAATCCTGTTTCGATGACAAAAGCTAAGTTGCCTATGTCTCAAAATGGTATACCACCATTAAGTGGGCCTGACAGATACTGATTTCCTTAGGGAGACAGGCCACCATCCAAAAGGTGGACAGAAATCCAGTTTCGATGACAGAGGCTACGTTGCTTCTGTCTCGAACTGGTATACCCACCCTTAAGTGGGTCTGACAGCTACTTATTTTCTTAAGGAGACAGGCCACCATCCAAAAGGTGGGCAGAAATCCAGTTTCAGTGATTCAGAGCACCTCGTTTCTTCAGACCTTCTGCAACCACGTCCAGAGGATGACCAACGAGCTGGTCGAAACATGTCGACGGTACCTACAATAGAACCTGAACCCAGACGAACGATTTCTGATTGGATATTTTAATAAAAGACTTCCAATATTCCGCACACTGTTCTTTTCCAACATGAATATCGGCCAGTTACTGACTAACATCGCTGAGCCTGAAAAGCGAATCATAAGGAGGATAGAAAAGACACTATATAAGATAAATTCGCATAATACAGCCATCCTTTTCAATAAGACCTGTTTAAAAGAGGGTCTACTCCCTTCAAATAATGATAATAATAATAATGTGATCATATATATATATATATATATATATATATATATATATATATATATATATTATTAAAGATGATTTTTTACATTTTTGGAGTACTTAAAGGAATTCATTGAGATACATATATATGTATATATAATATGTATAGAAATATATATATATTATATATATATACATATATATATATATATATATATATATATATATATATATATATATATATATATATATATATATATATATGTATATATATATATATATATATATATATATCAATAAATTCCTTTAAGTACTCCAAAAAATATAAAAAATCGTCTTTAATAATAATAATAATAAAGATGATAATAATGATAATCAACTTTCATTGAAACTTACAAGAGATTAAGGGAATAATGTTCACAAAAAGGATGAACAGATTAGCAATAAGAAGTCGAGGGTGAATGAGAAAAAGGGCATCTCTCTCCCTCTCTCTCTCTCTCTCACCCTCATTTACATATCTGGTTATTTACGGGAATGTCTCGATGTAAATGGACCTTTATAATTTTAGGTCTCTGAATATATTTTATATATATTATTTATACTGTGTATGTATATATATATATATATATATATATATATATATATATATATATATATATATATATATATATATATATATATATATATATATATACCTGTATATATCACACCCTCGCAAATGCTCATTGCATATGTCACCTGCCAGAGAGAAAGAGAGAGAGAGAGCAGGCACCTTGTCTTTCATTAAATATAGATAGCCTGGGTCTCGTTTGGGTTGGCTCTTCTATAAATGCTACTGAATATATTTCCCTATTATATAGAGACATTTCTGAGGAGAAAACGAGAGAAACGGAAATATGCAAATGAAGAGAATAGGAGAGAAATGGAAGACAGACGAAGGAAAAGGCACAATGGAAACGAGAGTAGGAAGAAATGTATAAAAAAGAGATTGGAGACTTGCTTTGATTCCAGCTACACGTGATGAAGGGATTTTATTTAGGATTGTGGGAGATTTTCCAAGAGAGGAGAATCGTAAGGAAGAGATGGAACGGAAAGAGGAGAGAAAGGATATTGCAGCGAAAGAGCGAGTAGCTTGTAGGGATTGGTTTGCATGGCATTTGCAAATTATATTGTATGGGTCATTTCCCATAAACTAATTTTAATGGCAAATCCTGAAATTTCTCTCTCTCTCTCTCTCTCTCTCTCTCTCTCTCTTTATATGTGTATATATATATATATATATATATATATATATATATATATATATATATATATATATATATATATATATATATATATATATATATAAGATAAGAAAATAGAAATAATAATGAGGAAAAAGTATTCACAAAGGAACGAAATAACATCGGGAGCATAAAGGATAAAAGAAGATGATCAGGAACAATATAATCTAGCAGTGGTTCTATTGATTTGGAATTTAGTGAAAGACTAAAAAGGCAAATCTACCAGGAATGTAGATTTGGATATCTAATACATTAATGTTGCTATTCCATCTTATCAAAATCCTTTGCTGATATATATATATATATATATATATATATATATATATATATATATATATATATATATATATATATATATATATATATATATATATATATATATATATATATATACATATACATATATATGTGTGTGTGTGTATGTGTGTGCGCGCGAGCGTGTGCGTGTGTACACACACACACACATATATATGTGTGTGTGTGTGTGTGTGTGAACTAAAGAATTTTACGCTTCTCCCATCAATATAGCTCAAAAACTTTTTTCTTTAATCATTAACTTTTTAAAACTTATTTTGTGTTATAATCATCTGTGACTAAAATACAGTTTCCAACTATCTTTTTCGTTACTTTTCCGACGAAGACATTTATTGATTCACCTTTCAAGTCGTCTCCATGTGCACGGTTTCAGAAGCCGTCGAAGTTTTCAGGAGCCTTCGGTTCCTCCAAGGCCTTCCGAAGGCTCCGTGAGGAATCTCCCGAAGCAAGAAAGAATGGTCTCCGAGCCGAAATGAGAATCTGGGGAATCCCCGGGGCTCTCGTGGCCTTTTCTAATTCTAACGTTTTGATCAGGTGGAAAGAAAGGTAACAACCATGTTTGCAATTAGTAAAGTTCACTTTGTTTTGAAAGATTTATTGGCTCTGATCCTTACCGGATCAGTGGTAGCTTTTATTAACGGAAAATGGATCCGAAACTTCGGATTATTTATTGGTAATAACGCGGTAGCGCTTGTACTGGGAGGACTTGTTGGCCACGTGCTTCCGCACATTGACGGCCAGAAGGCTAACCAGATTGGTCAAGATGCCGCCGCACCGATGGAAGACGACGACCTTTTTAACCCTACGGAAATGATCTCTCTTTTAAAGGAAGAATGTCAGAAGGCTAAGTTGGAGAACCTTTTCCTCCTCGATGCAATCGATGAGAGGGAAAGGACCGGAGTAGCCCTGTTTAGAGCGAACGAAGATCTGCTCGACGATTTGATGGACGAAAAGCACAACGTCGAAAAGCTAGGCAAAGACCGCGACTGTGCTCAAGAGGAGAATGAACACCTAAGGAAGAAAATACAAGAGTTGGAGGAAGCATTAATCCAGAAAGGAAAAGAAGTAGAAAGTCTGAACGACCAACTTGCACGGAAAGAGACGGAATGTAAAAGGAATCGAGAACAGCTGGATGAACTGCAGACCCAGGCCGTGGACAACGACTTCTACTGTGGCTACCTCGAGCAGAAGGTGAAGGCCCATGAAGCCGAAAGGACACGACTGAACCAGGAGAACACAAGACTCCAAGAGAGATTGCGAACATCACAGCCAGAATCATCTGATCTTCCAAGAAATCGTGAAGTAGATAAAAATCAAGGAAACGAGGAGAATAAAAAAACGAAGAAGAAAGTGGTGAAACGAAAAAAGAAAGTGACTAATTTTATGGCAAATGAAAAAGGTAAGAATAATGCTTTGGCTAAAGAGAACACGGCAATAGGAAACATTTTCTGTAAGCTTGGACATCTGGAACAAGCCTCTGAATGTTTCCACAAAGTATTGGCTATGGACAACACTCAAGAGGACTGCATGATAAGACTGGCATTGTGTCTCTTGTTGCTTGGCAGACACAGCGAGGCTATGGTCCACCTTGAGGAATTAGATGGTCGAGAAGATTTGGTTGCAGCTGCCAAAACGCTGCAAAGACTGCAACGCCATGGCTGCCCCTACTACATCCTAGGAATTGCAGAGGATGCTACTTCGAAGGAAATAGAATGGGCGTACAGGAAGCGGGCACTCAAATTCAACCCTGAGAAGTGCCAAGGGTCTAATGAAGAGCGAGAACGCAGGAACGAGATAATGAAGAAGGTCAATCATGCCAACGATCTCCTACGTGATGCTAATGAACGAGAAGAATACGACACGGTCAGGAAGTTCATCAAGGACTTGGCAGCTAAAGTGTTTGAAGATCCCCAGTTTTCCAAGGAGTAGGATGATTCTGCCGTAGATGAAGGTGATGAAGAGGACGAGTCAGGAGATGGTGAAAACGGAGGATGAAAATTCAAGGAAACGAGGATGAAACAAACATGAGCAACAGCCTTGATTAACCAAAACTGTGAAGGATTTTGACTGGTCACCAGTTGATGCGGCTGCGTCGTGTTCCAGAGGCGTTGCGATCTTCTTGGCCCATTCGATGGGGTTGACTGCAGGATGGGTGTTGCCAGCTGCTCCCCCCGGCAGCATCCTGCAACGGGAGGCCCCCCCACCTCCCACACACCCATCCTCCAACCAACCTCACCGACTGGGCCAAGGAGATCGCAACGCCCCCTGGAATGTGATGCAACAGCACCAACAAACTGCCAGTCAGAAATGGTCCGGAAACTCTACAAGATAAACGCGGTCACGTGAATGATGCCTAAAGAAGATTCTGCTTTTTGATGGAAACTGGTGGTTGTTCACTTGCAGAAGAAAGAACAGGACATCTCTGATGTTGGGAACAGGAATGAGCTGAGCTTTGTGATGGAAACAATCCTGGATATGGCTGTGGAAGCGTCTCTGCGCGATGGAGAGACTACAGCGGCTTGTAGGACTGGCGGCAAGTGCCCGAAGATGGATCGTTGTGCATTCCCTCACCTGCCACGTGATACCCTCAGGAATGGGGTATCAGTGCCCAATCACATATGCGTGGAAGGCAACCACTGGCGTGGCGTAAAAACCCGTAAGTTTCATGCCTACTTCATATGTGAAATGGGCTATGCATTGCATATCGGATCCCATCTTGCATATACTGCAGAGGCAACCACTGGCGCGGCGTAAAAACCCGTAAGTTTCATGCCTACTTCATATATGCAAAATATGGGTTATGCAATGCATATTGGATCAAATTCTTGCATATACTCTAGTGGCAACCTCTGGCGCGGCGTAAAAACCCGTAAGTTCAATGCCTTTTATATATGCAAAGTGTTTGATCCCATTGTGGCATTAGGGGCACCAAGCCATCGAAGGGCACCGTCAGAAGTCGCTGTATTTGGACATCGTGCGATTTGGAGATTGGAAGCTTCCTGCCCATAGCGAAGGATGATTGGATTGAGGAATTTCATCAAGGAATCAGACGTTTCCAACAGCGAGCAGAATGATCTGGAGGCGTTGCAAGATGTAAGGTCATAGGACTGAGGATCTCATCTATCTTGGCTAGCTGATGGAGCTGAGAATGGGGAAGGGTCCACCCCTGGTCAAAATAAACCCTCATTCGATGACGCTCTGTTAGTAATGATGCCCCAGGGGTGAGATCACTTGTGATCGTCAAAGGCCCATATATATATATATATATATATATATATATATATATATATATATATATATATATATATATACATATATATATATACATATATATATACATATATATATATATATATATATATATATATATATATATACATATATATATATACATATATATATATATATATATATATATATATATATATATATATATATATATATATATATATATATATATATCATATATATATATATATCATATATATATATATCATATATATATATAATATATATATATATATATATATATATATATATATATATATATATCATATATATCATATATATATATATATATATATATATATATATATATATATATATATATATATATATATATATATATATATGTAACTGAATCACGAAAATATGGAACGTGATGAATATGTAAATAAAGATAAAATCCACGAAGGAAAGGGAAACACTGGAGTGCTGGGAGGCCTTTCGACTCTTCCGTCCTTTACTTAGCAGTCTGGTAAGTAAAGGACGACAGAGTCGAAAGGCCTCGCAGCACTCCAGTGTTTCCCTTTCCTTCGTGGATTTTTAAATATATTAGCCACTTCATGCTAAAACCAGAATTAAATAGCCTACTTATAAAATGCAATTATATTCGTCAATTTAAAACCTGTGTAAATATATATATATATATATATATATATATATATATATATATATATATATATATATATATATATATATATATATATATATATATATTTTTTTTTTTTTTTTATTTGTAAGTCTCGTCAACTCAAATTTATCAATTAAAAGAAGTAATCTGTCCGTCCCTAATTTACACAGGTTTTAAATTGGCGAATATAATTGCATTTTATAAGTAGGCTACTTAATTCTGGTTTTAGCATGAAGTGGCTAATATATTTAAAAATATTAGCTCAGATTTTAGTGTAAATCGATCAATATATTATCACTTTACAGTTATCAGCTTAGTTCTTTAAGTATAAATTGGACAATACATTTCCATTTTATAAGCATTAGTTCATGTTCCAGTATAATTTGGTTAATATATTTTCGGTTTATAAGTGTTAACTCGGTTTCAAGTGCAAATTGACAAACATATATTCTCCTTATTAGTATTAGCTCAGAGTTTAATGTAAATTGACCAATATATTTTTACTTTGTAAAGTATGAGCTTAGTCTTAAGTGTAAATTGGCCCATATATTTTTACTTTTATAAGTATTAGTTTAGGTTTTAGTGTAAATTGACTAATAGATTTTCTGTCTATAAGTAATAGTTCAGATTTTAAGTATTAATTGACCAATATATTTTCACTTTCCAAGTATTCAATCTTAAGTAAAAATTAGGCAATATATATATATATATATATATATATATATATATATATATATATATATATATATATGTATATATATATATATATATATATATATATATATATATATATATATATATATATATTTACATGTACAGTATATTGGCTAATTTATATTTAAGAAAGTGAAAATATATTGGTCAATTAATACTTGAAATCTGAACTACTACTTATAAACAGAAAATGTATTAGTCAATTTACACTAACACCTAAACTAATACTTATAAAAGTAAAAATATATGGGCCAATTTACATTAAACTCTGAGCTAATACTAATAAGGAGAATATATGTTTGTCAATTTGCACTTGAAACCGAGTTAACACTTATAAACTGAAAATATATTAACCAAATTATACTGGAACATGAGCTAATGCTTATAAAATGGAAATGTAGTGCCCAATTTATACTTTAAAAACTAAGCTAATAACTATAAAGTGATAATGTAATGATCGATTTCCACTAAATTCTGAGCTAATACTTTTAAATATATTAGTCACTTTATGCTAAAACCAGAGTGATATAGCCTTCTTGTAAAATGCAATTGTATTCGTCAATTTAAAACCTGTGTAAATTAATTGATAAATTTGAGTTGACAAGACTTACAAATAAAAAAATATATAAGTATTGTTATTGAAATAATAAAAATAAGTATTTCTAAAGCTTTTACATGTCAAAGGTCACTAGTGTCGACAGTACTCCTGCCACTAATAAAGTCCAGCAGGAACGGAGGAGGCAAAATATCAAAACTAAAGAGTACAGAGACTGTACTCTAGATCAACATTTGCAGTTAATATTATTTTATGCCACTGTCAAATTTTCAACCACAAACAAGAACGTAATAAAATTTTTGTGATTTTTTATGTAAAATATATACCGTACGCTGCAAGCAGTCATTATTTTAGCTTGGTGTAGTACAGCATAGAAAGCTTTTACTAGCATAGGCTAAACTAAAATAGCTGCTATCTAAGTCTTTGAATAACAGCATTTTCGTGACTTCTCAGGCTAAAAACGTTACCTGCAAATAACGGATATTTATTCTTAGTGCAATAATATAAATAAGTTCTTTCACGTATTCTCCCATGAATTCCATGTCAAGCACCTCGTTTCTAATTGCCACCATAAGTTATCATGCTATCCCCACCTATTCGAATAATCACCCCAACTAAAGCGAAGCTAGTTTTTGCGAAGTTGTATATTACACAGGGGATATATTGAGAGCCATTTATATCTAACGCTGCCATACAATTATATTACTACAGGGTCAATTAGCCGGGTCCAATTTGTCTGTCCCAGTGTGGTATGTGATAATTCTCGTTGATCGCTTGCTATGAAGTTAGGATTTACATTATGACACTCCCTCCCTCCCTGTGATGATATTTCGAGCTGAATATCTGCAGTTTGTTATAGGCGGATAATATTTAAACATATTTATATATATCTGACAAGGATGATAAAGAGTATTATATATGTATAAGGGTGTGGAATATGCTCTCATATTTGCAAGGTCAAAATTGATACCGATGAGATGGTATACAGAATGCTTTAGAAAGTAGTGTTAATAAAATCAAAGCAAGTTTTAAAAGGATTGTAAGGTTTGCCAATAACAAAAAAGTATCTGACGATTTTTACTCATAAGAACAACAATAGAAAGCGAAATGTAAAAACGGCAAGAAGAAAACATTACAGTTTACAAAACTACATAGAGAAAGTTAAGTATATCTTAGTTTAACCAGACCACTGAGGAGGAGCTGGTTAACAACTCTCCTAGAGAGGGAGGGAGGGCTGGCCCCAAGGATTAGATTTATTTTACCAGGCTAAGAACCAACTGGTTATCTAGCAACGGGACCTACAGCTTATTGTGGAATCCGAACCACATTATGACGAGAATGAATTTTTATCACCAGAAAAACGTTACAGATATGATAATGGTGTCATTCATAACAAAGGCTTAAACGGTTTGGGATTATGAAGAGTTTATTTGAAATGATAAAGAGGACAGACAGAGCAGAGCAAGTATCATATTGAATGATGAGCTACTCTAATCTACAGTCGATAATGGAAGGGGAAAACGCCACCAAAGTCCAAAATGAGGAAAAAGGCGGCTTCAAAACGCTACGCAAACATCTATTGATATTACATCCAGAACTCTGTAATGGGAGTGGGTGTGGAGTGGCTGCGATTATGAGTACATCATTATGGCATGGCGTTTTCATAAGAAAAAAAAAATCTAACAGTATTTTCCTATCAATTTTCTGATTAATGGCGTCTTCTGATGATTTAATCAATCACTCAAAGTGATCACACTGACGTTTTAATAGTGGATAACATAAACAGCGTAAATGGTTACGCAGTCTACGTTTTGTTTACACACACACACACACATATATATGTATACACACATATAATATATATATATATATATATATATATATATATATATATATATATATATATATATATATATATATATATATATATATATATATATATATATATATATATATTATATATATAAATTAACACACACGTGCGCGCGCGCGAATCTGCGAGGCACACACATATAAGTCTTCGTATGATGATCGACAAGGGCAAAATAAACATGCATAGGAGAGAAAACCGCTAATGAAGCAGAAAGTTTTATAATTAAGACCACAAGTATTCACCCCAAAATCTTTTATTAAGTTGCAGTTTATATATACACATTTGCTAGATCTGTAAGCAGCTAACCAAATGGTGCAGTTTCAGCGATTATGTAATCCCATTGCCTGAGGAGACAAAAAAAAAAAAAAAAAAAAGGCTGAACAGATATCTCTTTGCATTTTTCATTTCTCGTTCTACCGTCCATTATCATTAAGAATCTTATAATCAAACTCTAGCCGCATTTTCTTTTTTCTTTTTGAAGACAATTTTATGTTACTACTCCACCGTCGCTGCTGCGTTAAAAACCACCGTATTTATTCTTATTGCTAATATTATACAACCATTTAATATTATACAATCATTTTTCTGTCTTTGTCCGAGATACAAACTTTCATTTTTTATGGAAATGCTTTGCCGTTGCGTAATTCCGATAATTCCAAAGCTTTATATAAATATTAATTTAGAAATGCAACAACATGTGTACAATGAAATTCATTTCCAAAAGAGCAAAAGTTGAAATATTAATCCCAACCGGATGGTATCAAATGGGATTTAATCCTCGCATATTTTTTCTCTCCAATTTCGGCAAAATAATGTCAAACAAAACCCAACCAAAACCCTGTGCTTAAAAGTGTCTTGCTCTAATAAAAGAACGTAGCAATCATGTACAGTTTTACACGCTGATACGGTCAGGGTAAAATTAACAGTATTAATTCATCTGAACAATAAAATAAAAGAAAAATCTTTCATAAATAAAATTATGATAACGATTTTTGGACGAAGCGAAGATAAGAGATTGACACATGGGAAATCACGAATACTGCCTGCGCTTTTTTTTTTTTTTTTTTTTACTCATTCAACACTCATATCCTTCTTTACTTGAAAATGCACAATCTGTGGTCGCAAACACTGATACAAACACATATTTTTTGAAGTAACTAAATAATGCCTAATCATACTGAAGAATTTTTGGTGCAAGCTTACATATCGCCATTATTAATTAATATTATTATCATTATTATTACACCCTACTTGTAAAGTAGAAGGCTACGAACCCAAGAAAGGAAACCAGCACTGTACAAAAAACACAGAAAAGGAAGGAATAAATTAAATAAGAGAAATGACACAGAGAACAAATTAAACAGATCATATCAAAATGAACCAGACTCATGAGAGACTGCTAAGCAGATAAACATTGCACCAAGTTTAAACTTCAGAAGTTCCGATTCAGTTACATGGCAGGGAATATCATTCCATAACTGGGTTACAGGACTTCTAGGAATCTGAACGCTACTGATTCCTTACTGGAGAATTAACTGAATATATACCACGATGCGCAAACGTCTGCGATAAGAAACTAGACATCAAGATTTTAGCCAACAATTTCAACCTTTTCAATTTCAAAACTATTTTCACGTCTCCCAACAATATGTCCTCCACTTTTTACTTGAGTTGACAAACACCACAGCAAATCGCTTTAACACATTCAAGAATGGATACCATTTTTTACTTGAGTTGACAAACACCACAGCAAAACGCTTTAACACATACAAGAATGGATACCATTTTTTACTTGAGTTGACAAACACCACAACAAATCGCTTTAACACATTCAAGAATGGATACCATTTTTTACTTGAGTTGACAAACACCACAGCAAATCGCTTTAACACATACAAGAATGGATACCATTTTTTACTTGAGTTGACAAACACCACAACAAATCGCTTTAACACATTCAAGAATGGATACCATTTTTTACTTGAGTTGACAAACACCACAGCAAATCGCTTTAACACATACAAGAATGGATACCATTTTTTACTTGAGTTGACAAACACCACAGCAAATCGCTTTAACACATACAAGAATGGATATAATTTTTTACTTGAGCTGACAAACACCACAGCAAATCGCTTTAACACATACAAGAATGGATACCATTTTTTACTTGAGTTGACAAACACCACAGCAAATCGCTTTAACACATACAAGAATGGATACCATTTTTTACTTGAGTTGACAAACACCACAGCAAATCGCTTTAACACATTCAAGAATGGATACCATTTTTTACTTGAGTTGACAAACACCACAGCAAATCGCTTCAACACATACAAGAATGGATACCATTTTTTACTTGAGTTGACAAACACCACAGCAAATCGCTTCAACACATACAAGAATGGATACCATTGTTTACTTGAGTTGACAAACACCACAGCAAATCGCTTTAACACATACAAGAATGGATACCATTTTTTACTTGAGTTGACAAACACCACAGCAAATCGCTTTAACGCATACAAGAATGGATACCATTTTTTACTTGAGTTGACAAACACCACAGCAAATCGCTTTAACACATACAAGAATGGATACCATTTTTTACTTGAGTTGACAAACACCACAACAAATCGCTTTAACACATTCAAGAATGGATACCATTTTTTACTTGAGTTGACAAACACCACAGCAAATCGCTTTAACACATACAAGAATGGATACCATTTTTTACTTGAGTTGACAAACACCACAGCAAATCGCTTTAACGCATACAAGAATGGATATATACCACATTAACGCCGACAGAAATTCGCTGCCGCTGTATGGTTTATTCAAAAGTATATGCAGCCAACTCTTAATAAGATATTACGAGGATGTTTGTGATGGCGAACTTCAAAACTTGCTGTGGTACTTATCAACATATTATAGAGTGATTATATTGAGTGTTTAACCTTTAAAAGCCCGCCGCGCAACTCTCACTTTTAAGGAAACGGTTATCACCAAGCTTGCAATCTTTCATCTTGCCCGCTGAGTGGTCCAGCCTATCTCCCATCTTTTCATACTTCTTTGCGCAGTATATGCATTTACGAACTTCTAAAGTTGGAAGAAGAATGAACAACCGTCGAGGCACAAAATGACTGATTTAGGCAGTATCTTTTATTTGCCAGACTCATATGCTTGGTTAAAAAAAAAAAAAAGTAATTTACATTTAGGCAATGTGAAAAGCAAAGACAAGATTATCAATATTCATAATCTGACAATTTGATGAATCTTGAGAGCAGTAAGAAAATAATTTCCCTTAAAATAAGGTGTCAGACTATTATTATTAAAATAGTTTAACCAGACCACTGGCGTGTCAGAAAAATATTGCTAAAATTCTGGAAAAAAAAACTCAGAATAGATTCCAAGAAGATGCAGCGCGGCAAAGGCAAAATCCCGCCTTTGTTTGCTTGAGCAGTGATAGATAGATAGATAGCTGAGCTTGCATACAAAGCCTCAGGAAGCAGCAAGCGCTTGCCTGTTTGGCTGGGCACCATTCATCAAAGGTAAACAGTGCAATCATAAAGCCGTCCAACGTGCGAGGTAGGAGGCACTCACGGAACGACGTGTTTCCAACAGGTACTGTAAATAAACCCTTCTCCCTCCTGTTTAGCCTGACTCACTATTGTCTTCTCAATCACAATAAACAACTCTGATTTCAAAGACAACATTTTTCATTGATCAATAATGAAACATTAAAATAGTGTAACATAAAAACAAAGGAAAAAATATATAAACTGCTCTGATTTCAAAGACAAAATTTTCACCGGGCGATGATAAAACATTCAAAAAGGTTTCATATATCAACAAAGGAAAAAATTATATACAATATTGACAATCATTAATTGTTTTCCCTCCACGATGTGAGACCATTTCCAAAGCGGAGCGGTTATTAATCATAATTCCCTTTGGATGTAAGTTATTCTACAGGTATAGCGAATCTCATATTAAGCGATATTTGTGACATGATATTGGTAAATAAAAAAAAAAATGTCATGCGAGTACCGGAATATATACATTACATCAGAGTCGATACCAACTTATATCGCTCTTGATAACTAAGTGGTCAAAGTTACTGCTTATCGATGTTTATAAATCAGGCGACGGTCATAATCCTGGCCGGTGCTGAAGCACTTATATCAATTATAAAATATATATATATATATATATATATATATATATATATATATATATATATATATATATATATATATATATATATACTGTATATATATATATATAGAGCACTCTAACATGTGGTGGTTACTGGTAATTCGAACAATAGAAGACGGTTGAAGGAGGAAGTACACCTCAGGTGGTCCATAAAATACATTTATTGCAACGTTTCAAAACACAGAGGTTTCATTTTCAAGCTATAAGGATAAAAACAGACAAAAAAATTAACATTAAAAGCGCTAAAATACAAATACAAGACATATTACATTATATATAGCAAAATTAAAAACTAGTTATAGCAGGACCAACCATCAAGAGAGGAAGGAAGGACGAAAGTCAGAAAGAACAAACCAGAGACGACAAAAGGCAACAGCTCCTCACGTAAGGTAAAGAGTTGTCGAGGAAGACTGCTAAGTGTTCGATTGGGGAACAAGTTATTTAATAAACAGCCCAGGAGCCCTTGATGAAAACAAAACCACAACCACAATATAGAATATACTTGAAAGGATGATCTCAATGATAGCATATCCTATTTCCAGGAAGTCTGCCCTATAGGATCTCATCCTTCTTCCAGATGAGTCTAGGACGAAGCGTTGGCAACGCTGCCACTTGCATCTGAACCTCCCTCGAAACGCTTCACCCGAAACTTCGGTCCAATTTTGTTTCCAATTTACTTTCAAACCGGAGGTTTTCGTCCTAGTGTTTTGTCACATCGTCAAGTTTTATATTGAATATTTGACTCTTTCTGGTCCTGTGTGAACTGCGCTTTTATTATATTTCAAATTAAACATCAGGAAATAAAGAGGAATTTGATCGTAAAACATAATCGCGTGAAAGTCATTTTGACAAAACGCACGGAATCTGTTTACAAGTTCTCTCTCTCTCTCTCTCTCTCTCTCTCTCTCTCTCTCTCTCTCTCTCTCTCTCTCTCTCTCTCTCTCTCTCTCGCTGTGTGTGTGTGTGTGTGTGAGGGGAAATATTCATATATTTCAAATGCAGCATCGTGATGAATACTTCCCGTCGGTTATTAAGTCACTGGTTTGTGTGCACGTTTCCAACTGGTCTTTCAGTTGTAGGCAGTGATTTAATTTTCCGTTATGTGTTTCAGCGGTATTTAAGTGAGTTTTACACCTTGATTAAGACTATATCAAATTATTCAACTGCGTATCAGCTTATTCAACAAAACGGGAAAATATTGTCATGGGAAAGGTCTAAATATTCACCATCTAATTTAAAGAATTAAATAAGTAAGGAATTAAAAGCTAAAATCAACCGGAATGTCCTACATCTGAAATCATTTCAAATTCCACTCTTAGAATACAAAAGCTGTCGTTGGGAATTCACTCCTACTTTTAATTCCTATTACAACATTTTCTCCCCAATAAATTGTTTCTATACACCATCCAGGTTGGTCCACCTCGGTCTAGGGGTCCATACTAGGCCTATGGTTCCTTTCACCAACCAACAGTTAATTTCACAACCATCCTCAAACTCAGAATGAAGGGTAAAGGAGGCTGCATTGAAAAAATAAGTAACTTTATTTAAAATCAGCCTCGTGACCAAGTCTGAAATCCCATCAATACCATTTTGGGACTAAATTCCTCCCTTTCGTTCCACAGGACTTTCGAATCTCCCTGTCATTTATTTGCAGGGCTAATCTTACTACCATCTCTCAAATCAAATCAAAATTTGATCAAAAGCAATAAGGCCTCTGAAAACGAGCATTAAAAGGGAGAAGACAAGACTTAAATACCCAAAACAATTCCCCCATATCTACAATTCGTTCCAACAACAATGAATAAAAAATAAAAGGAAAACAAACTTTAGGTAATTTGTTCACGTGTCAAGGAATGAAACTGTTTTATACTAAAGAGAGAGAGAGAGAGAGAGAGAGAGAGAGAGAGAGAGAGAGAGAGAGAGAGAGAGAGAGAGAGAGAGAGAGAGAGAGAGAGAGAAAGCGGTAACAGAATTAAGTCATCATGAATTAGTCTAAACGTGAATCATGTAACCCAATTAAATACGGGATGGTCTCGAAGAGATGAAATAACTATTCAGATACTCTCTCTTCCTCTATAAAAACTGCCACAAATGAGTAAAGGGAGGTGTGACCCCTCCCCCCGACTCCGTCCAACAGTGCAACACATCTATGCAACTCCCCGTAACCCCCTTTGAAAGACAAGAACGAAGATTTAATGATAAAAAGTTGCCTGTGAATGTTGTTTAATTCAGCCTCAGGTGTTCAAGAGCGAAGGAGCTCGAGGCGTTACTCAAGTTTCAATAAAGCTTAGAGTACCACAGCAATAATAATGTAACTTGTAGTCATTTTCAGTAGTTCATGGTACAATCAAGACCCAAGTAGACTGGATCGTGGGCACAACAATAACAGCTAAATATGTACAACAACATATTATTTTAAAAAAATAGATTTAAATACAGCTTTAACTTGGTTGTTAGCCTAGCCACAGACTCGCCAGTGCAGTGGCTAAAGACATTTATAAAAGCTAAGTAATGAGAAAAAGACCGTTGTCACTCAAAAGTGAGCTTTTATAAAGAACAATAATAGTAAATGAATACGAAACTAAACCTGTTTACCGCCTTTCAACCGAAACTGAAACGTACAAAATGTGAAGAGTTGTCAATGGTAGAAACATGGCGTCTGACAGCCATGTACTGAGTTACTATAATCATCGGGTGGTTGATAAGTCCGCAAGTCCAAAGCAGGCCTATTCTACCCTTTGATAAGTCACGCTCAAGGGCAGTGGTGCCGTAAGGAAACGCAATCTAACCTAACCTAACCAACCAACAGGTTAACTAATCATGTCTCGAAAACATAGGCCTAGGCTTGGTTAACCCAGGAATGTCATCAACCGGAAAACCAATGGATTAATCAACCACGGCAATAAACGGTTGTCTATGCACATTTAATTTGAATATAAATTTAATATCTAACCACGAAAATGCTGCCCAATTAAACAAACAAACAAACAAACAACAGGTCAATCAATCCTGTCTCTGAAACATATCCTAGGCTTGGCTTAGCCAAAGCTACTTCAATAACATGAAAACCAATGGACACACCAGACTCACATTATTCAGTAACGACAATTAAATGGCTGCCTATCACATATTACAAATTCAAAGCGTCAAATGTAATGTTTAAATGCGAAAATACAACTGATTTAACCTACAAACCAATGGGTCGACCAATCTTGTCTCGTACACATAGGCCTAGATTGGTTTCGCTTACGATACGTCCGTCTTTAACCAAAGGACACACCATTCTCTTATTCAATAACGACAAAAAATGGCTGCCTATATATACATACATTTTACAATATATAAATAATAAAATTTAATAGTTTTAACGCGAAAATGCAGCTGAAGAACAGATGTAGATCCTTCCTTACCTTCGTCACCGTAGGACCAGACACCGGTTTCACTGAGGCCATGATGACGTCATCACCTTAAAGCACTCGATATTTTTAACATTTATCTTAAACACAGATCAATTACAGTTTTTGAATGTTCTTAAAACAGTTACCGACACGAATTACCCTTCGAAGTTCAGCATTTACACACGAAATCAGCAGGACGACCGGATGGAAACGAGCACATGCACTACTGAAGGCACACTACGAAGAAAGTAGACACATCGTACATCTGGCACGTCACCTGCTCCCCCCCACCAACCGTTAAGCAAAAGTCAGTCTTAATTAACTTTTCACATTGTTTCATTCTATATTGTTGTAAAATTATCATTTACATTTAGTATTATTTACTCACACAATTCATTTACATAAGTTTCTTTGTTGCTTTATATTATAAAAATCATTAATCATTTAATTGTTTTTATTTTCCTTCGCGTAAGTTTGCCATTTGCCGTTGTAAAGAAGCTTTTTGATTTAATTAATAGACTTACAGCTGTCTAAAAATATCTGAGCCCAAATGACCTTAATTCGACCTTTTGGCTTTCAAAGATGTTGACATTTTGTCTTTAAGTAAAACTTTAACCTTAAGAAATGGACGGAATCACAATAAGTAGGTCAGCTGCCAAATGTTTCCGGAAGTTCAAACGGGAACATAAATTAATAAATTCAAGTAGAATTTGTTAAGTTCCCGCAACTTTTCAAACTTCCTACACAGAAATAAGTGTTACTTCTAGAGAGAGAGAGAGAGAGAGAGAGAGAGAGAGAGAGAGAGAGAGAGAGAGAGAGACGTACCGAGTCAATTCAATTTTGAGGACTGAGTCCAATCGGATCCCACGTTGTTCATCGACTGACAAAAAAAAAGAAGAAAAACTAATGGTAGTTATTTTCCATTGAAGGCCTCTGGTTAAGAATTGAATTTTATTTTAGGAAATAATGTTCATGTTAACTAAATAAATTCGTTTAATGAAATCAAAATATTTTGAAACGAACCAAGATTCACGCAAGGCCTAAATTAGTGACAGCATTTTGTTGTGCAGTCAATGAACAGGTCGTCAAGACGAGGTTTGTCTGCGACGAAACAGAAGACGGAGGACACACGATGACGTCTGACCTTCCCTGACCTCGAACAAATACAGCGAATGACGTCATGTCTTATCATATCAGGAAAAGGATGAACATTCCTCTGGTTAAACTCCCACTGACCAAATCACCGCGCATCTGACCCCTTCAGGTCTCTTGCAAGTTCTACAGATATCCCTAACCCCCCCTTTTTTTAAGAAGAAATGGGTGTCAGCCACACCCCTTGCCTTTCTCTCAGGGCTTAGAACTTACATTAGAGCATTATGATTCTTATAGCCAGACTATATTCTTAGAACTGGGCTTATTCAACGGAATACTTCCCTTGTTTGAATACCATGACGTACAAAAGATACGTCAGTCCTAAGATCAACCCCAGAGACAATATTGCAGTCGACACGAGGCGTTTTTCCCTTTCTCTAAAGGATAAACATCTAACTCACGTGTTTATGTTTACGTGTGTGTGTGTGTGCAGAGGTTTACATTCCTCCCTCCCCGCTGCTTCAAAGCAAACATGACTGCAGATGCTACTAATTAATTGCATAAGTATTTGCACACAAACTGGAAGTTGGATTCTAGGATTCCAGGATCCATGACTCTTGGGGCCTTTGACGGCGAAGAAGAACAAACATCAGCAGAGACGCAGCGTCAAGCGAAGTATTTAATATCCTTGCATATCACTGCTCCTTCATTCTGATGACCCTCCTAAATCGGTATAAAACCCAAAGAGTTGACGATTTGATGAAATTTGAGGCTAAAAAGCCAAGCACTGGGGAACACATTCGGCCACTCACCGCTTCAGACACTGAAAAGAGGGAGTTGGAGTGGTTGGATAGCAAGATAAGAGAGGCCCAGAAAATAGAGGAGATGAAGTAGAAGGATCTAAAGGTGGAACTGGGAGAAAACCCCACAGTTGTACTAAGTAGTAATAGTCAGAGAGGTTGGACAGCAAGACTGACGGAAGGACCCTAATAAAAATATACTACTGTGAGATTACTAACTGCTGACCAGATTCAGTTAAAACAAAGGTATCAAGATTTACTTAGCTTTGTTGAATTAGATCATTTAAGAAGAATATTAACTAAGAAAAGAGGAAAAGGAATTTTGCAATTATTAGTAAATCTTATGTGTAATGAAACAAATGCATTTGTTACCAACTCATTCATTAAGAATTTCCAAAAGCATGTCTTGACCTCATCCATTACAACATTATGTAGAGTTCGACGTCAAGCACTGACACAGAAAGAAAGTTCCTTGCTTGTACAGACAAAGAACAAAATCAGCGGGCGTACTGCTACAAAAACTTAACACAGGAGGCGGCCGTGTAGGAGGAGATTCATAAGTAGAACAACTTCCAGATGATAGAAGAAACAATTGTAGATCTGCACACATGGAGGCACTTTGGAAAGGAGTTATCAGATGTAAAACACTTTCCTCAAATTAAACTAAGTTTGCTGTCACTGAGATAAAGGGAAGAGGAGGGAAAAACGTAAATGGCCACTATTTTCTAGAAGCAGACATTAGCTTCACTTTGCAGACAGACCATAGACCTAGTGTTAAACATTTCAGTCAGAGATCGCAAGTGGAGAATTAACCTTTGGCATGTACTGGATAATCGTATCAAGAACTGGTTAGGGCAACCACTAAGTCCACGACTTGTATTCAACATGTTTGTGATGTGTGTAACAAGTTACAGATGTATGTTTATGGCATGTTTTACTGTAGTGTGGAAGTGCTCTGAGTTTATTTAAGTCCGTATAAGCTGTCAGTCCATCTTTTCCAGGACCCATACCTCCTTTCCAGGACACACCTCTCAATTCCAGGACCAACCCCTTCTTCTCTAGGACCCACCATGCCTTTCCCAGGACACACCATTCCTCTCCCAGACAACACCATTTCCTTTTCCGGGGTCCACCCCTCTTTTTCCAGGACCAACCATCCCTTTCAAGGACCTACCCTTTCTTTTCCAAGACCTACCAAACCTTTCCAGGAAACACTTTTTCCAGGACCCACCCCTTATTTCCCGGGACCCACTCCTCCTTTTCCATGGCCAACCTCTCCTCTTCGAAGACCCACTCCAGACCGTCCCTTCCACACGGCTGCTAAATCTGATGGATCTCCTCCTGGGTGCCTCGTTGCTGCCAGCAATAAAACTCGACCACTCATCCGAAACTGCTGACAGCATGTCCACCGCCTTCCATATTGGGTCTTATTAAAACCCCGACTCCCTCCCTTCTCCCTCCCTCCCTCCTACCATCTCCTTCCCCAGCCCACACCCCACCCTCACCGCCTTCCTCTCGGGGAGGAAATACTGGGGGATTTGAAGGGACGCCTTGCTCTATAGGATGCTGGGTCGATGAGGAGGCCGTCTTTGGACTAAATATGAAAATACTGGACGATTTCATAATTTCTCGATTACAGTCATGATTATTTCTGTCAGATAAGTAGATGAAAATTTGAGTGGCATTTAAATTCAAGATTTATTTATTTATCTATTTATTTATTTATTTATTTATTTATAATTTTTTATGAGAGGCATACAAGCTTACTGAGATCACATATACATCAGTTTAAAAATGAAATCTTTTATTGGTTTCCTTATTCTGTTTTGGGAAGAGGATTCCCAAATATTTAGTCTTTCATCATTCTGAGAACTCCCTTGTGCATATATTAGCTTTTGCTCCCTAATCATAGCTTAGGTATATTGCAATTCGTCCCTCTTAGGATGCCAAAATAATCATCTGTTTTCATACGAACGAGGAATATATTTAATGAACTTCCTAATCTACCTTAGGGATACACATGATTCAGTTTTAAGAGAGAGAGAGAGAGAGAGAGAGAGAGAGAGAGAGAGAGAGAGAGAGAGAGAGAGAGAGATCTGCAATCAAAATGCCACCATATAATGATCGAAAACCTCTAAGCTGACAAACCCTAAGAGCTAATGATCTTCTTGGTAAAATCATCTGCCAGTGACGATGATGAAAAGAATCTTTTTCATCAAAAGAAAAAAAAAAAGAATAGAAAACGGAAATAAAGTGGAATGTCGGCTATTGACAGAATGAGGCTGAAGAAAATGAAGTGACAAGGCTTCAAGATGGAGACTGACACTTGGAAAGATTTTTATGACACCCGTTACCTTGCAAGGGAGAGGGGGGAGGGAGGGAGGGATGGAAGCAGAAGGGAAAGAGGACGCCCCCCTCGAAAATAAGGTGGCTCAGACAACAAAGAAGTGTCAAGGGACAAGAGGTTTATATGTCTATGGAATCAGCTGCTTAACCAAAAATAACGATCAGCCTTCTCTCTCTCTCTCTCTCTTTTCTTACCCTCATAACCTGTGGAATCATCTATTCCACAACTGGAAAGCTCGAGTTCGATTCCTGAACAGGGCGAGGGGGAACAGAGAGACGAGTTCCCTACAAATCCGGTGTGCCTCTTTTGACCAAAGATGTGAATTATATACCTAGCTGTTAGACGACTGTCGTGGGTCGCAGCTGGGTTGGAAAGAGAGGAGACAGAAAATTTGACGTGAGCTTCACTGCTCTTTCTAAATGAGTACTAGTCGGGAGGGCCTCGATGAGGTAGTCTGTCTGTCTGTGGGAGGGCCTCGATGAGGTAGTCTGTCTGTCTGTCACATTCTGAATTTTCCTTTTCTCATGAACAATACAAAAAAAAAAAAGATCGGCAAACAAAAGTTGTTTGTTTATGAGAAAGGAATAAATTTATGGCCCGAAATCACAACCACGAGGCAGAGTAATCCAACAGATAATTCATCTGATGAATGAACCAAAAAAACTAATGGCTTCAAAACATTACATTAGAATTAATCAATAAAAAGCAAAGAAACATCGCAAATGACTATATACCATCAGGGCTGGTACCTAATGATCATCAGTCTCTATTTGAATATAATTAACGAATGTTATCAATATTCAAGAAATCTGCAAATTTTCTCCATCTGAAATACCAATCATTTCACTCCTGTATTCGGGCGCATGCGCACAAGGGACATGCAGGCGAATTCGAAGAGATTCGGGGGAGATGAATCTCGCACAGTGAATGAAGTGTTGTCACGGTGACAGGTCTCAATGAGAGCACAGAATCAGTGATGGCATCTCGAGTTTTATTTCAACAACAAAATTTTACATTCAAAATATATTGCTCCCTTCTAGAATTTACTGACATAATAAACTGAGAGAATTTATTGACAAAATCATTGACTTCATTTATTCAGAGAATTTAAGTCTAAATTAATTGACCTCAATACTAAGATTCCGAAGAAGCGTCTCGGATTTAGATCGATGCTTCAGTTTTGTGAAGCTTCTGCTGCGGAAGACAGCTGTAAATATGCCAGTATTATGTGATTACTTGAGTGTGAATCTCTCTCTCTCTCTCTCTCTCTCTCTCTCTCTCTATGGACCTTTTTTTTCAACACATTGGATATGCTTCCTTAATTAAGTTCCAATTGCACGACGTCCTCTGGGAAGCTGTTCCACAGTCCAACGGTGCGAGGAATAAAGGACCTCTGGAACTCTGGAGAAGTTCGACAGCGAGTCACATTCACTGCACATTGGTTCTTCTGCTGTCCAGCGAATCTGGTTGCTCTCTCTCGGCAGGTAAAGGGGATCTGGGATCAATTGTGAATGTGAAAGACCTGTTGAAATACAACTAATGGAAACGTGACAAACAAGAGACCATCCGTCGATGGTCCAAGTCATAGCTGCTAATTCATTTCTCGCTATGTGGTTCGGATTCCACAATAAGCTGTAGATCCCGTTGCTAGGTAACCAACTGGTTCTTAACCACGTAAAATAAGTCTAATCCTTCGGGCCAGCCCTCTCTAGGAGAGCTGTTAATCAGCTCAGTGGTCTGGTTAAACTGAGATATACTTAACTTACTATTAGGAATCAGAAACTACCACCACGAACCACTATCTAAAAAAAGACAAATCTGTGGCAGAAGCAGACATCCACACCGGAGAACAGTATTCCAGTAAAGGAACTACAAATAACCTAAAACAGGCTGCATTAATTTCATCACTGTTATAAATATATGAGGCCTGACGAACAGTACCTAACTTTCTTGCAGCATTTGCTGAAACTTTCATTAGATGCGAGTCAAAAGTTGTTACACCCAGAATAGTTAAAGCTCCAGACTCATTCAACAAAGTCCCACCCACCTCAGTTGAATCGAATACAGAATTTAGGCCAAAGGCCAAGCACTGGGACCTACGAGATCATTCAGCGCTGAAACGGAAATTGAGAGTAAAAGGTTTCAAAGGTGTAACAGGAGGGAAACCTCAAAGCAGTTGCACTATGAATCAACTGTTAGGAGAGGGGGTGGGGAAAGTAAGAAGGAAGAAAGAGAATATGAATGGAGGTACAGTAAAAGGAACGAAAGGGGTTGTATCTAGGTGCCGGAGGCACGCTGCAAAGAACTTTTACAGTAATGCCTATATACAATGCACCGCACGAGGTGCACTGACGGCGCTACCCCCCTACGGAGCCATCCACCTGAGGGGGAGGATGGGGTGGAACAACCAATGTTTCTCCAAACGCCCAACCATAGAGACGTATATGGATCTTACACGATGCCCATAAAATAGTAAAACTGTCAGGAATGATACTGAGAGCAAGGCGATGCAAGTGTGACTGAAAAATAAGTGTGAATACTGTAGAAACGAGGGCTATATAATACACAGCCTTCATTAGTGAATATCACATTTGAATGAATAACATACTGCCCTGTCTACGATTGGCTTGGAATTCACGCTAAGGAAACCTGTGCCAGAATTTCCTAATCACCTAAAAATTGTGCTTCCAATGACAGACTAGACATGGCCCACTGACAGATATCCTATAAAAAAGGATGTGCATTCTTCAGCGCGCTTGTTTGCAGAAGTGATTAGAATGGTCTGGGTACTTAGAAAGTAACAGTCAGGAACCCGAATGTTTGGCTGGGAGGTCTCTTTAGTGAACATTTTATCAAGTTACTGAAAAAACCAACTCGAACCAATATCCATTAAAACGAAGTTACATGTATTTAGTTGCAGCGCTCTTTTCAGTGTGAATTAAATCGATCAGAAAATGTATAAACTTAAACCACCTCTATCCGAGAACACTGTACTAATTTCGTTTGAAATTAATTCAGTGGTTCCGAAGAAGTCCAAAATGTGAAAACTTTACTTTCTACATACAAACATACATACAATACTTACATTCATACATACATACATACATACATCTGATAAGTTCACCTGATCTAAAAAAAAAAAGCCTTTCAGGAAATGACAAACCAGAACAGATAAACAGACACACACACACACACACACACACAAGGGACCACAAGAGGACTGACGTTATTGCCTCAAGGAATAAAACCAGAAAAGGAAATAACATCGAAAATCTATAAAGAGTCTTCTTAGGTGAAGACTTCGGCCAGATAGAAGGACTCCAGGCTTCTTCAGAAAGCGCGCCAGACAGCGAAAGGCACGACTTTCATTGAAACTGACGCACAGAAGTACATTGCGAGGACAGGAGCCCTTGCTGGAAGAACGGAACTTATTTACATTTGAGACGATAATTATATAATAAGGGAAGGAGGCAATAATGAAAGAATTATAAGCTAAACAGCCATAAATTTTCCAGACTCCAAGAAGCTGACAACAGAGAAAGTTTCACAAAATCATGCAAGTGTGAGTTGACGCCGCTCACTACGAACTCAATAATTCATTTCTTTATTAGTTCATCACAGAGGAAGGCAAATAAAACAACATCTAAAAACTGCTCCTTGTAAATAGGTTAAGAAGCTTTCACCTGTAGACTACTTCTACCTCTCCACAAACAGAGGTTACCTCGCCGAGGCCCTCTGGCACAGGCAGAGGTCGAATCGCGCCTTCTATTGGCGTTGCTGGAATGACCAGAGAGAGAGAGAGAGAAACAAAAGCCGTTTTCTGTTGCTACCAAAAGCCGTCTTCTGAGAGAGAGAGAGAGAGAGAGAGAGAGAGAGAGAGAGAGAGAGAGAGAGAGAGAGAGAGGCCAAGAACCAGCAATGTAAACATCAAAGAACATTTAATTAAAAGGGAATCACGCACCAAAAAGCTCTCCTATATCAGGTTTAATCTGGACGGGAAAGCAGCCACTGCTTTATTATTATTATTATCATTATTCAGAAGGTCAACCCTATTCAAATGGGACATGCACACCAGAGGGGTCATTGACTTGAAATTCCAGCTTCCAAGAACTAGCGTTTATTTTGAAAGAAGTAACGGAAGGTAATAGGAAACACAGAAAGAGAAAACTGATTAGAAAAGAAAAAATAAACCAAATTAATGAACAGATAAAAAATTAAGTAAATTACCAAAATACAAGGGAATTGCATTACACGTTCGCTTGAACTTTAGAAGTTCCAACTGCACGACATCTTTAGGGAGAGCTCCACAGTCCGACGGTGCGAGGAAAAAAGGACCTCTGGAACTGAAAATTCGACTGCAAGGCACATTTATTTACACTAAGACTGACTTATGGAAATTCGGCTCTGAAACCACACGCTGGGGCCGATTTCAGGCCTTAGCTGCTTCCGACAATGAAAAAGAAGGCGTTGAGTTGTTGGAGAGCAAGGCTGAAGAAAGGTAGCAGAATGGAGATCAAGTAAAAGGTTAAAATGGGTAAATACGGCTTCTAAGCGCCGAAGAGACTCTGCAAACAAACTTTAGTAATAGTAATGCCTACAGTGCACGGCGTGAGGTGCACTGACAACACTGCCGCCTTAGGGGGAACTGTACGAAAGTCTTCAGTGAATGTGCGCATAACTCGCAAACCTACTCTGTCATACACACACTTACATGCGCACATTGCATTGTGGGAGAGAGAGAGAGAGAGAGAGAGAGAGAGAGAGAGATGGGATTCTTAAGAGACGTTTCTTATGTAGTGATTTATTTATGACTAAAAGCATATACACAAAAGATATACAAAGTTGGGTTTATGGTAAACACCGTAATTGCTGAATTACATAATAAACCTGTTAAAGATTTGAACAGTAGTTATATTTAAATACATATTTAGCTGGAAACATATGTAACATGTTTCCGCCACCTTTAAAAAAAAAAAAAAAAAAAAAAAAAAAACATAAGCAGGAGACCCAAAATACATATATATAAAAATAAGACAAACTCTCATAACTAAATGTCAGTGAATTCATACCAGATTACTAATGAAAATTTTTACATCACATAAATAAAATATTAATAAATACTTTTATTTAGACTTTATTTGAAATGCGAATTTCGCCATCAACACAAGACACGATGTTATTTTTATTTTTAGCCTGACGAAAAATGTTTCTAAGAAAAATATTATGAACCTCTGGGTCATCTTTACATTCCTTTGTCAAAATATCTGCTGTCATATCTTTTGTGTCGAGCCAGCTGTAGGAGTCCACAGAATTATCTTCCAACTTTTCCTTCAAATCTGTTATGGTATTTCGAAGTAAACGCTCCTCCACCTGCTTTGTACTACCTATTGATTCCAACAAGGGTCTAGAATCAGTAAACAATCTGACAGGAACAGTTGCTGAGTCTTTAATAGTTTTCCCAAAGAGTAGCCTAACCGCCCAAGTTGTGTAGCGAAGAATACCGAATCATCAACTAGTTTAGACAAATTCCTAGTTTCAGCTGCCTTTGCAGAGTGACACACTTTTTGTATTAACTTTGATTTCCAAAATATAGGTACCGCATTGTACGTCTCCTTCGATCCCAACAATACTAGATTCCCGCCTATGCTCTTGCTATCAGTTCGATACGAAGCATCTCCCAGACCAAATACAACGAGACCATCCTTATTACCAACTCTTGAAAACATTACTTTATTTGGTTTGCTATGAACTCTCCTAACAACATGATTTACTCGTTTAAGATCTCTTATCTTAGCATCGTTATTCTTCATTGACATTAATAGAGCAGTTATCGATAAGTCTGGTCTAGTATTCGCAGCTATCCAGCCTATTTTACCTGCATACTTTCGATAGACTTTCATTTCTTGTTTTGTCAACAGATCATCAGGACTAGCTTTACGTACAGTATATCTTGTATCTCTTCAATACTTTTTGCATAATCTTCCATCGATATGACAATCTCGTTTTCTGATTTGTGTATATCTATGCCAGTAAATCTAAATGTATTTTTCTCAACCTTTGACACAGTTAAAACACTCTTAACCTTTTTTATGATATTATTAACAAATATTTTTGTTCCTGCGATGCTGAAATCATCAACATGGGTAATGACCATTCCTACAAGATTGCTTAAAAATATCCTTTATTCTAAGTCAAAACTTTCTACTAGCATCATCAAGTCCGTACAAAGGCTTCTTTAGTTTCCAAAGTATATACACCTTCTTTCTTCAAGTCTTTCTTTCGGGGGTTCGATAAAAACGTCTCGATGCAGTGCCCTTGATTGTAAGAAGGCAGCCCTAATATCAATGGACTGAAGATCAAACTTTTCATTTGCTACCACAGCTAAAAATATTTGAATACTTTCTTTCATTTCATAGCTGTGGGAGAATCAGCTTGAGGTTTGCATTCTTCCTGGAAGCCTCTGGCAACAGCCTGGCTTTATAATCACTCTTTTGACCATCATGTTTTTCTTTCTTTGTAATTACCCACCGACTGTTGACTCTCTGTTGTCCATCATCCTTGACTTCTTCTAAAGTATTGTACTCCGTGAGATTATTATACTCTTTTTCTTTAGTTAAAAGCACTTCAGGTAGCTTATGATACTTAACTGGAAGCTCCACCACATATACCGTATTGTCAAAGTCAAAACATTCAGCTTTTTCAGACTTAAGCCAGTATGTACCAATTGCATCATCCTTCTTGTCAACAAAATCTGTGGTTCCGTTATTACATTTATTTTTCTCTTCCTCATAGTTACTCATTTCGTTACATTTTTTTTCCTCGACTTCTGCCTCTACTAAAAATTCAACTTTTCTAGACTGAGATCTCGTGCTTCTTCGTAAATCATCCTTTACTTCACCTTTCTCTTCAAGAAAGGTATTTTCTTCTTTATCATATTTCCCCTGACTACTGGCAGTGTCTTTGTTATTCAGCTGATCGTTATTATCGTCTTCACGGGCATATACTCTGTAAGGCTGTACTTTACAATCAGCTAACTTTTTTAAATCACCATTTGCCCAAATAAAAACATCTCTATTTCTGTGACAAAATACTTTTACAGGCCCAGACCAACTTTTATGATTTTTCTCCTGATAAAATACAAGATCGCCCTCATCGCATTTTATGTCATTAAAGCTACCCTTGCTTCTTCCCTAAAGTTTTTAGTTATCTCATGGTGCCTTTCCATAATCTTTGATACTGCTTCACTATTGAATAAACTTTCTGTGGCTAGATTTCCAACAGAGATTCCTGGGAAAATAACTGATTTCCCTGTCACCAATCTCATAGGTTCGTACCCAAGAATATTTACATTTGTATTGTGCGTCCATGCTGCCATATTTACCGCCATTTTCAAATCTATCTTTTTGTCTGCATCTAACATCTTGTTCACTGTAACATCGGCCGAATGATGGTTTCTTTCATTTAATCCATTCCTCCAGGGAGAATATGGTGGACCAAACTTTACTGTAAAGCCAAACTTACTTGCATATTCATTTAACCCCTCGTTCTGGAATTCGGTTCCATTATCGGCCCAAAAGCCAACTGAAGGGAACCCAAACCGCCAATTCCAGCCATTATTCAAAGCATTAACTATAGTTTCCATTCGCTTGTTTGAAATGACTACACCAGAAATAAATCTTGTGAACGAGCAGACCATCCAAAGTATGTATTTACTTCCATTCTGTTTCAAATCAATAGCCACTATTTGATTAAAATCAGTTACTTTTGGAATTGCTACTTTTGGCCTTCCCACAGATCTTTTAAATTTTTTACAAACTTTGCAGTTCGTTACAACTCTTTTTATAATTTTCCTGATTTCATCATTCAGCAAATTAGCACTTCTATACGCCCAAATTAATTGTTCTTCTCCTTTATGATTGGTTACCTCATGAATTTTCTTTACTTTTCTATAACTTTGTACATCTTTTTCCTTTTTTATAAAGAAAACAGTTTCATCTGTTGTCCACGTACCACATTTATATAATTGTAAAGCCTGATGTCCCCCAAGAGTGTCGTATAACTGAAATCTTTTTGATTTATGTAAATTAATGACCATAACATTATTATGCATGATATCAACATTCCATTCTTTTAAGGTGTTTTTCCCAAACAGAAAAGGAATATTCTTGGCGTTCATCACATATGCATCCACCAACATTTTCACAAAACCATCTTCAGTATCTTTTTCTTTCCATGACACTGGAAGACTAATTATTTCTGTGCTGTGAAAAACTGGTCCATCTCCAAACCTGAAATCCTGAGAACAAGTCTTACTTTGCAAATCCTCCTTTAATATGTTATTGTACAGAGATATCTGTTTAACCATTCCCTTCCAACGAGAGTTTTTGGACACCCAGTGTCAACAATCATAGCTTCCACTTCTTCAACTTCTTCAAGTGGAAGTGCACTTCCATAGTACGACCAATCACGATCTCCTTGTTGTCTTCAGACACAAATCTGACATTATTTGCATTCTTTATCAATTCCTTTAATTCAATCATTTCTTTCATAAGCTTATCACAACTTTGTTCAAGATTTTTTAATCTGTCATTAACTTTCGCATCTGATTGCAACCTAAAGTTAGGTGACCTGCCGAATCTTTCTACAGAAGTGTGAGTTTTTGAAAGTGATCTAAAAGGAGTTCTTGAAGACGACCTAGATTGAGTCCTGGAAGGTTCTCTTCTGTAGTTACCGGACTCCGTCCTCCAAAATGCAGGATTCGAAGTGGACCTCCTACTGTATATCTGTTGAAGTTTGGTGATTCTTTAAACTCCTTCCACTTCTGGTAACGACTTCTATTATCAGTGTAAAACGTAGAGGAGCTGTCAAATATTTAACTGCCACACAATCTCTATTGTTTTCTATTTTCAGCTTTCTAAATTCAGTCTTTAATTTATGAACAACATTTTCTTCATCAACGGGTTTTCTTTCCATCCCATCTTCAATAACTTCTTTAAGGCGGGTCTTTTCATCCGAAGTTATTTGTCCTCCTTTATAAGCTGCGTTTATCATTAACAAACTCATTACATAATTGAGACAGGTATTTATTTTTTCACTAGCTATTTCAGCCATCAAACTTTCAAACTTATCAAGAAATTTCTCGCAACTCTCTGATTTGTCAGTGGAAAAGGCAAGAACTTTCTCTATTATATATGTCATTACACTTTTCAGCCTTAGTTTTTTCATATTTCTCTGCCAGAATTTCTAAAACATTTTGAACGGTCTTCAAAGAACTATTAACTGTACGATCTATTACGACTGTAATTACATATTCTTTTACTCTCTCATTCTTCTTCAAGCTTTCAATTAAATCATTATATTTATTGTACTCACTATCTTTGTTATTAGTGCTCTAATCTTCAATTTCAACCTTAAATCTTTCAAAAGTTTGTCCAACACAAATCGGTGGTAGTTTGGCTTTTGTAATCTGTGTCGTCGTATTGGGAAAAGATTTCGTTTTCGAGGTGCTTTCCGAAAGCCTTGACAAAATCTCGGTTTGTTGTGCTAACACATTTGTCAAATGGGACCCAACGACTCGAGAATCACCAACCTTTGTCTTGTGAGTTGACTCCATGTGCATAATGTAATCCAGTCTGGTTCCCATATTCGTATCGCAAGCATCACAGTAAGTTTGAGATAATCTAGTATCCATTGTGAGCATCTTGAGCTTGAAACAGGTCATATTTCGGAAGTGATCCATTAAAATCTTTGCCTCCGCATCCTTGAATTTCTTGGCTCTAGTTTTTCTAAAGCAATCATCATCTGCATCTATATGACCAAACAGAGGGCCATTAATGGCAAGTTTTACATTGCAAAAAATCAAATCCTCCTGTAATCTTGCTTATTTTTCCAAATTCTTCCAGCTTACTAATATCACCAGAAAGATCACCATCACTTTTATATCCAGAAGTGTCAAATGAAAACATACCCATTTTAAGCAAAAATCATCACTGGGAGAACTGGTATCATTCCAAGCCAAACTGGGCAAAATACATAAAAGACTGACTACAGGAAAGACGAACAGCTCACAAGTATTTCGCCGCTAATACCGTTTGGAAATTCACAAGATCTTCTCTATGTGTTGCCCTCAGCTATCGCATCCAAGCAAAGACTGACATTACAATCACCGCGTGTTTCTACATGAAAGCATTACTTCAGTAAGTTTCTTCCACTTTAAGCATTACTTCACGATGTGCTTCCAGTATCAGTGCACAGTCCGACGCTTTGGCAGGTATGAGATTATGAACTCATCCAAACGAAGACCATGATACTAACGGCTCACTCTCCAAACAGTCCATCACTTCCGAGTCCTAGGAGGGTGGATACAGAGTGGGAGAGAGAGAGAGAGAGAGACAGTTGCCATTGTTCAAATTTGCTGGGCGAGGGGGGAGGGGTTCGTGCCCTGCAGTAACAGCCTGAGAACCTTCCTGTGCTAAAGACAGAGAGAGAGAGAGAGAGAGAGAGAGAGAGAGAGAGAAACTGAGTGTGTGTGTGCGTACGGAACTGCTCCCATACAACAGTAAACCGGTTTTTGGGGGAGGACGAAATGCCAGCAACCCTCTCCACCACCTCCTCCCCCACCATCCCCAACACCCACCTCGAGCGACTCGACTGAGAATCGGGCGGGAACTTTATATAAGCTTCTCATAGTTGAGGTTGATGTGAATTTCCTTCGTCGAATCATGATATTATTATTATTATTTTATATTATATTCAAATTAAGGTGCATACGGCAGTCACACCCCCCCCCCAATATCTGATTGATTGCCATGACTCCTTTTCCCTCAGATGGAGAAGGAGAGTGATGGAGACAGACACACGAGAGAGAGAGAGAGAGAGAGAGAGTTGTGTCTCTCTTGAGGAAATCAGCCGATAAAAGAAGAAGAAGAAGAATCACAGAGGCCGATAGTAATTTACCTGCCATGACCTCTCTCTCTCTCTCTCTCTCTCTCTCTCTCTCTCTCTCTCTGACGCTCGCAAGACTCACGCTCACTGATGCTCATTAGACTGACACATGCAAGACTGACATTCACTGATGCTCGTTAGACTGCCTTCTGCAATGATAATGCTCACTAATGCTAGTTAGACTGACGTATGCAAGACTAATGCTCAGTGAGGTTTGTTAGACTGACACTCGCAAGACTGACGTTCACTGATGCTCATTAGACTGACACATGCAAGACTGACATTCACTGATGATCGTTAGACTGACGCCCGCAAGAGTGACGCTCGTTAGACTGACGCATGGAAGACTAACTCTCGTTAACTAACACATACAAGCAAGACTGACAACTCGCTGATGCTTATTAGACTGACACAATGCAAAACATTACTGACGCTCGTTACACTGACGTATGCAATGATGACGCTCACTAATGCTCGTTAGACTGAGGTATGCAAGACTGACGCTCAGGAAGGCTTGTTAAACTGACGCTCTCAAGAATGATGCTCGCAAGACTGACGCTCATTAGATTGATGCTTGTTAGACTGACCCCCGCAAGTCTGATAATCATTAGACTAATACTCACTAATGCTCGCTAGACTGACAATCGCAAGACTGACTCTTGCTAGACTGCAACTCGCAAGACTGACGCTCTTTAGACTGACGATCATTAATCTGAAACTCTTTAGACTGATGCTCCCAAGACTGATGGTTTTTAGACTGACACTTGCAAGACTGATGCCCTCAAGACTGACGCTCACTCACACTCTTTCTCTCCCTCAGTTGCATTATTATTATTATTATTATATTATTATTATTATTTTTATTATTATTATTATTATTATTATTATTATTAAAAGTGGTTGTAATGACATCATCGCATTACGTAGGAAGAAAAAGCATATTTTTCCTTACTTTTCTTATTTCCTCACTTGATGACGTCATCGGAGAATCTGAGGAGGTCCTTCCCCTGACAAAGGTGCTCCTAAGAGGCGGTTCCCCCAGGGCACTTTGTGCCCCCTCAGCATTGTGGTTCAGGACCTCCTCAGGCCCACTTCCCCAGCCTGGCAGGAAACCTGCCTACCTCCAGGGAAGCACCCTCTGACGAGGATCTTCCCCAGTCAAGGCTGCCTTCAAGGGAAGGCTTCCTTAGGGCATCTTGGGACCCCTCAGCATTGTAGTTCAGGCCCTCCTCAGGCCCGCTTCCCCAGCCTGGCAGGAAACCTGCCTACCTCCAGGGAAGCAGCCTCTGATGAGGATCTTCCCCAGTCAAGGCTGCCTTCAATGGAAGGCTTCCTTAGGGCACCTTGAGACCCCTATGCCTTGTGGTTCAGGCCCTCCTCAGGCCCGCTTCCCCAGCCTGGCAGGAAACCTGCCTACATCCAGGGAAGCAGCCTCTGAGGAGGATCTTCCCCACTCAAGGCTGCCTTCAAGGGAAGGCTTCCTTACGGCACCTTGGGACCCCTCAGCCTTGTGGTTCAGGCCCACCTCAGGCCCGCTTCCCCAGCCTGGCAGGAAACCTGCCTACCTCCAGGGAAGCAGCCTCTGAGGAGGATCTTCCCCACTCAAGGCTGCCTTCAAGGGAAGGCTTCCTTAGGGCACCTTGGAACCCCTCTGCCTTGTGGTTCAGGCCCTCCTCAGGCCCGCTTCCCCAGCCTGGCAGGAAGCCTGCCTACCTCCAGGGAAGCAGCCTATGAGGAGGATCTTCCCCAGTCAAGGCTGCCTTCAAGGGAAGGCTTCCTTAGGGCACCTCGAGACCCCTATGCCTTGTGGTTCAGGCCCTCCTCAGGCCTGCTTCCCCAGCCTGGCAGGAAACCTGCCTACCTCCAGGGAAGCAGCCTCTGAGGAGGATCTTCCCCAGTCGAGGCTGCCTTCAATGGAAGGCTTCCTTAGGGCACCTTGGGACCCCTCAGCCTTGTGGTTCAGGCCTGCTTCCCTAGCCTGGCAGGAAACCTGCCTACCTCCAGGAAAGCAGTCTCTGAGGAGGATCTTCCCCACTCAAGGCTGCCTTCAAGGGAAGGCTTCCTTAGGGCACCTTGGGGCCCCTCAGCCTTGTGGTTCAGGCCCTCCTCAGGCCCGCTTCCCCAGCCTGGCAGGAAACCTGCCTACCTCCAGGGAAGCAGCCTCTGAGGAGGATCTTCCCCACTCAAGGCTGCCTTCAAGGGAAGGCTTCCTTAGGGCACCTTGGGACCCCTATGCCTTGTGGCTCAGGCCCTCCTCAGGCCCGCTTCCCCAGCCTGGCAGGAAACCTGCCTACCTCCAGGAAAGCAGCCTCTGAGGAGGATCTTCCCCACTCAAGGTTGCCTTCAAGGGAAGGCTTCCTTATGGCACCTTGGGGCCCCTCAGCCTTGTGGTTCAGGCTCTCCTCAGGCCCGCTTCCCCAGCCTGGCAGGAAACCTGCCTACCTCCAGGGAAGCAGCCTCTGAGGAGGAACTTCCCCAGTCAAGGGTGCCTTCAAGGGAAGGCATCCTTAGGGCGCCTTCGGGCCCCTCTGCCTTGTGGTTCAGACCCTCCTTATCCCTACTTTTCGAATATGACACCAAACCTCCGAAGGCTTCAAGGAGACTCGAAGGATTTCGGAGCTTGCTTCTGGAGACTCTGAAGTTGGAGTTCCACTGAGCTCTAGCGCTGGGGGCATCAGCGAATGGCTCTTCTTCTCTCTCGCCCTTCCACCAGGAGCTGAGACCGAAGGATTCTGAAGCACTTTCAAGGAAGACTCCGAAGGTTTTAGGCCATTTCAGCATCGCTGCAACCACTTCTTTGCTTTCCTTTCCTGATATACATGGCGTCTCTCTCGTGCCTCCAGGAGCTGGTGACTGACTCAAGGAAGGATTCGAAGACGGCGAAAAGTCCTCTTGATTCCTGTGAGACTTCACCGATCTGTTGATCCAGATGGTAGTTCTGGCATTACGAATCTCCCCTCTCTCTCTCTCTCTCTCTCTCTCTCTCTCTCTCTCTCTCTCTCTCTCTCTCTCTGCTTTCTTCTCGTGAAAGTCCTCGAAAGTCTCTATTCCAGGGTCCTCCTCTCCTCCTGATTCCTGCCAGTGCTCTCTCTCTCTCTCTCTGCTTTCTTCTCGTGAAAGTCCTCGAAAGTTTCTATTCCAGGGTCCTCCTCTCCTCCTGATTCCTGTCCGTGCTCTCTCTCTCTCTCTCTCTCTCTCTCTCTGCTTTCTTCTCGTGAAAGTCCCCGAAAGTCTCTATTCCAGGGTCCTCCTCTCCTGATTCCTGTCCGTGCTTATCTTGAGTGCAGAACTTAGTCCCAAACGTGACAATATTAAAAACATTCCCGCTTTATAAATCGCCTAAGGCTGGAACGTCGTCGACTCCATTCTGCTCCTCCGCCATGTAGTCCATATTTCCATGAGCATAAAATTGTTCACTGAATTCATCTGTATAAATCTTCGCCTGTTTTTAATCAGATTTTGTTTTTGGAAACTTTGAAATTTACATTTTTTCTGAGCCATGGCAGCGTTGGGCGCGTGCGCCAATGATTTTTCTCTCTCGTCCTTCCAGGAGCTGGAAAATTTTTGAAACTTTTAGATCATTCCAGCATCG